>JAGFZM010003814.1:0-24979 GCA_017657215.1 Limnothrissa miodon
TATTATGAAAATTATGATTGCGAAATAGTGAATGGGACCCATCGCACTTTATTTATTAATTATTCGTTTTTTTTCTTCACTTTAAGTATGATATGCTTTATGTTTTGTGTCTTTGACTAACCTAAGTGCACATGGATTCATTTCAGTCTTTTCATTTAAATATAGGCCTTATTCTTTTGTTCAGTTTAAACTGCACAGGTTTTCCCATAATGGGGAGGAGTAATTAGTAAATTAATTGGCTGGCTGACAGCCTGATTGAAGCCCAATAGAGTTTGATTGCTGCTGCCCTGTGATTGGCTGCCTAGTTGAGCACCTGCTCTATTTAAACCCTCTTAAATGTAAAGTAGAGGCTCATTACTGAATGCACAGAATTTCTGTAACCCCAACTGGTATCAGTTGTTGGGTTTTTCTAGTTTGTGGTTCTTTTTCAGTCGATTGGCAACGCACAACTTTGAGACTTTGTTTTAATTTACTTTGTGTGTTTTGTCATCTTTTAAAATTATTTTTCTTACAATTTTGTGTTTAGCTCTTGGTTTGGGATTTTTGATTTGATTTTTTGATTGATATATATATATAAGGCATGCATGTGTATATTAATGCAGATAACATTAGGAAACATTCTGCATGGACAAAGCGCAATCGAATAGTCCTATATGGAAATCTTGAACTTTGAAATAACCACTAAACATGGGCAAATTAGGAAAAAAAAACATCCAAAGTCTTTTACATAGCAAATGCTTATGCATTCAAAACTCTCAGATGCTGTTAGTCATCTTCTACACCATTGAATCCATCCTCTGCTTATTACTATCTGGTTTGGGTCAACCACAAAAATAGACAAATGCGTACTTCAGTGCATCATGGTAGCTGAAAAGATCATTCTTTCCCACTGACATCTGTCTTCTGAACTGTAGATAAGCCGGCCATCTGCACCTGGCCATAAGATCATCAATCACACAGTCTAATTAATCCTACTAATAAAATTATGTGCACGCCAAACAACTGAGATCACACTGTCTGCTAGCTTCTAAATTTGTAATTTTCCTGTAACACAATGCTGTGCCTAATAATATTATGTGCAAGCAATGCAGCTCGGAACACACTGCACTCTTAACCCGAATTAGTTGACTTTACTAGAAATTTGCGTGGAAACCCGTTGCACTAAACAAGATTAGTTTTTACAAAACATCTAAAACTAAATAAACATAAAAATGTTAGTGGGTGCAGTAGATTTGCATTAGTAGTCTTTACTGAAAACCATTAGTTCACACAATTTTTTGTGTCCAATTTATATTAAAAAACCTTATTGAATATGAATTCCAAGGATTGTTAAACATTACATTACATAATGCCTTATAATTAAGAAATAATACTAGTTAAAGAAATAAACTAAATGCATTCCAATGTTTTTATTGCTCATAAAAACAGTAGTGTATTCAGCCATATAAATTTGTCATACAAAAGACAAGTGACATTTTTTAACATGCATTTATGCAATAAGCAATACGTTCTTCTAAGTTCATCTTCTCACATGGAACTGTGAAAACAGAGCATAACCAAACTTTTAGAAAAATAAAAGATAAAATTCCACTGTAAACATTAGGCACCAAGTAATCACTAATGCAAAACTACAAGTAGCATTTTGCCAATTAGTTTAAAATAAAAAATACACACGCTAGCATTAGCCACATGGAAAGCACGTGTATGTGCATGGACTACAACGTTAGGCTACATGCATGAGTGCTAACCAGCAGAAAGAAATAAAGTTAACGAAATGAACGTTGTAGCTAAACTGTGAGCATAAAAAAGCACTCTGGATAAGGTTACGATTTATGAAATGACAAAAATAGGTGAATTAAAAGTTAACCTTAGCCTATATCTAAACCATGAACCAACAGGAAAAAAAGCGTCTGCACATTAACACATCGTTGCCATCTTTTTGGAGTTCCACATCGGTCTATGTTCTGGGTTAGCACTTTTTTTCCAGAAAGATATCTGCAGATAATACTCTTAGAAATCTCACCGATTCACGATGTTTTTCCACGTTTTTTTTCCACGTTGTTTTCACAGATTAGCCTAAAAACATTTTGAAGCCGTCTCTGATTAAACGTTATGCACCTCTCGAGGCACTGGCAGTTTCAGCTTTCTGCTCACGCAACCTGCTTCAAGTCCCTCCTCCTTTTCAAAAACGTAACATAGTGAGTGATGTCTTCTTAACCTGATCAGTGTAGTCAATTAATTGTCTAAATAGTGCAAGCAACTAATATTTTTTAGTAATAACAACTTTTTTTGAAAAAACAAAAAAGAATATGTAAAGACTGCTTACATTTTTTGGTTTACACAAAATCCGGGTTAAGAGTGTGCCCGCTATTACTTTTCACAGTGATGTTGGAAGCCTTTGTGAGTGACCCTTCCTCATAACCAGAGGTAGAAAGTAACAATTTACATTTACTCACGTTACTGTAATTTTAGTAGTTTTTGTGAGAAATTTGTAATTTTTAAAGTATTTATTTTAATAGGTATTTATTAGAAGGTATTTATTATTTAAATAGGTAATTTTACTTTAACTCAAGTACATTTTGACCCCAGTATTTTACTTTGTTACTTTGCAGAGAACCCCTGAGTAAAAAATGAAAGCAAAAAGAAAACAATTGGCCTGAAATGAAAGGAACCTGCACAGGCGCGCAAACGAAATTGCCTGTATTTAATGTAGCGTAGAGAAATGATGTTTGAATGATGGTGCCAAGATGATTTGTTGGCCAGGCTAGGCTCATGAGACGGGTCCGTCTGGGTTTGTGTGAAGTAGCCTAACACCCAAGAAGAAGGATGTTGTGGCAAAACGTCTCTGGTCGTGGGCTGGCTGGGCAGAGGACACAGGTCTCATCAGTTGCCACTGAAAACTGGGTCTGTGTGAGGTAGCCTAAAACCCAAACTTTAGCCTACTATAACCAACAACTATAGATCGTGATGAGTACTGTAAATGTCTTAATTGAACTGTAACAACACATTTTTTTTGGATTATGCACAGAAAGTATGCATATGGTACATAATGGAAGTGCAACATTTAATGCGCTGTATTCTGTTGCTTAACATCTGACAGGCAAACTACACAGGCTGGATAACGTGAGAGGAATAGTTCTACTACGAAAATTAATAGCTAAATGTACCCTGGACCTATATTTTCATGTTGCCTTGAAAATTGCACAGTTAGTTTATGAGAATGGGGATGCATGTTTTCATCACTAGGCCTAAAGACTACCATGCAGTTTCGTTTTTGGCTGTTATACAAAGGCTAACTGCCAGTTCATGCAGTTTCGTTTTTGGCTGTTATACAAAGGCTAACTGCCAGTTCATAGTCTGGCTACAAAAAACTTCCCAGCAAAATAATCTATCTGTGAATGGTGTGTGAAAAAAACTCAACTTTTTGTACGAATGAAACCATAGTTTGCAAGCAAATGTATGGAGTAGGCTTATAGCAGGCTTAACTCCACTCAACCCTTTATGCCTTTAGCCAAAGTCAAAATAGGACTTGTAACATGCGTTGAAATTTCTTAAAGGGACAGTACTCAATTATCCAATAGTGTCTACTTTCCACTTTTTGTATGAGTTGGTAGGCAGAGTAAATTCCCATATTCCAAAAGCCATAATTCAATAATTTATACAAATAGCATATCTGGGATTTAAATTGTAATGAAATTTTCACTTGTTCTTTTCGACATTCATTTCTCCATTTGGCCTATTCAAATGATCTATGAATTAGCTAAATATAACATCATATAACAACATCTTTCAGTACTGAAGTACAGTGGCCTTTTGTTTTAGGAACAGCTTCTTCCCCAAAGCTGTTTTTCCCTACTGAACCAGCATTTCCCCCATTCCTTTTCAATTCAATTCAATTCAATTTTATTTATATAGCGCATTTTTACAAAAGGCATGTCACAAAATCGCTTAACAAAAGAGGCCCAATGAGCAACAGGGGCAAGGAAAAACTCCCTAGCAGCGTTTTTTGTTTTTTTACTTGTTATGGTAGAGGAAGAAACCTTGGGTAGTTCCGACGGCTCAAGGGGCTAGCCCAACTGCCTAGGGCAGGTTTTCAGTCTCTCAGATGGTGAGTAGTCCACTATTATTCCATTAGATACACATTACAATTTTGGTAAATAAAGTAATATGAGTCCCATTAGAATCCCAGGATGTAGTCCCATGTCATTAGGCGCAGTCAAGCCAGGGGCCAGCTAGAGGCTGTATCAATCATGTCAGGGTCATCTGTGAAGCTGAAGGCAGACCACCCAGGAAGCCAGAGATGCAGGATCAGGCAGTGGAAGGCAGGGGGACCCTCAGCAGGGAGGCAGTGGCATGGACAGTGGAGTAGGTTGAGGACCATTCAGGAGTGCCGCCGGATCACGTTGGAAGAAGGTCCCAGGAGAACCCAGGAGGTGCAGGCGCAGGCAGTAGAAGGCAGTGATGACTCACGGCAGGGTGGTAACGGCATGGAAAATCAGAGAGGAGATGAGTTAGAACAGTCTCCATCAGATTTCAGAGAATGTGAGTTATATTGCATGTGCAACCATGTACAGATGTTGGCTAAGTGAAGAGAGAGAAAGAAAGGGAGAGGAAAGAGAGAGGAGGAGAAAGACAGAATGAAAATTGTACGGGTTAACAGATGGGTGGATTTTGGCGGCATTAAACTATAGCAGCATAACTAAGGTATGATGTATAACAAGCCAACATCACCAAAGGAAATGGTCAGTGGCCACCAAGCCCTGGACGGCAGCTTACAGCAGAGGCAGTCCTTTCCAATAATACACTGAGGAGGTGTGGCTTACCATACACCATCCCTAACTAAAGGGGTCAGTAAATAGAAAAGTTTTGAGTCTAGACTTAAAGGTGTTGAGAGTGTCCGCTTGACGAATATTAGAGGGGAGCTTGTTCCACAGGACAGGCGCACGATGGCAGAATGCTCTTCCTCCCATTGTGGATTTTGATATTCTAGGAATTCTAGGAGACCAGCATTCTGTGACCTTAGGGGTCTAGAAGGGTGGTGGGGAACAAGTCTTTAATATATGCTGGAGCAAGGCCATTAAGGGCTTTATATGTTAGGAGAAGTATTTTAAAATCAATTCGGCTTTTAACAGGAAGCCAATGTAAGGAAGCAAGGATAGGTGTGATATGTTCATATTTTTTTGTCCTAATGAGTGCTCGTGCTGCAGCATTTTGTACTAGTTGAAGGTTGTTGAAGTTGAGGATGCAGCTAGTACCACATCCAGAGAACAGTGCATTACAATTAGTCAAGTCTGGAGATAACAAATGCATGTATTCGTTTTTCTGCATCCTCAAAAGAAAGGAATTTTCTGACCTTAGCAATGTTGCGTAAATGAAAGAATGAGGTTTTGGAGATATGCTTTACATGACTATTTAAAGGGAGGTCTTGATCAATATACACCCCAAGGTTCTTGACCCTTGTGTTAGGTGTGAGTGAAAGGTCACTAAGTAAGCTATGATGATGGGGTAAAGTGTTGGTCAGGTTTTTAGGGCCAATCAACATGACTTCAGTCTTATCAGAGTTTAAGCGAAGGAAATTCTTAGTCATCCAGTTTTTGATGTCACTGAGGCAGGCAACAAGTTTTGTTACTGGCGTACAATCATTAGGCTTCATTGAAAGGTATAGTTGGGTGTCATCTGCATAAGAGTGGAAGGTAATGCCATGTTTTCTAATAACAGATCCCAAAGGTAGCATGTAAAGGTAGAATAGCAGAGGTCCCAGTACTGATCCTTGGGGCACACCATACTTGACTTCAGTGTGGCTGATGCTTCATTATGTGCATGTACAAACTGGTAACGTCCAGTAAGGTGTGACCTGAGCCAGGCTAATGCAGAATCTTTGATGCCAATCACATGCTCAAGTCTATGTAGTAGGATGCTGTGATCAATAGTGTCACAGGCAGCATTTAGATCCAGTAGGATTAATAATGAAATGCATCCATTATCAGATGAGATAAGGAGATCATTGTAGACCTTTACTAGGGCTGATTCTGTGCTATGGTATGCTCTAAAGCCAGATTGATGTTGTTTGCGTCTAAGTCAGTCTTTTCACTGACTGCTCTTATCCAATAAAGTTGCCACTTCACCCATCTGCATCCAAACTACTATGTATATATTGTCAAAATTGTAAGCCTTCATATCTACTACATACTATTATATATACAGTGGGTACGGAAAGTATTCAGACCCCCTTCAATTTCTCATTCTTTGTTATATTGCAGCCATTTGCTAAATTCATTTAAATTATTTTTTCTCCCTCATTAATGTACACACAGCACCCCATATTGACAGACAAAAAAAATAAATTTTGAAGTTGTTGCAGATTTATTAAAAATGAAAAACTGAAATATCACATGGTCCTAAGTATTCAAACCCTTTGCTCAGTATTTAGTAGGAGCACCCTTTTGAGCTAATACAGCCATGGGTCTTGAATTGGGGATAATCTGCCATTCCTCCTTGCAGATCCGCTCCAGTTCTGTGAGGTTGGATGGTAAACGTTTGTGGACAGCCATTTTTAGGTCTTTCCAGAGATGTTCAATTGGGTTTAAGTCAGGGCTCTGGCTGGGCCATTCAAAAACAGTCACAGAGTTGTTGTGGAGCCACTCCTTTGTTATTTTAGCTGTGTGCTTAGGGTCATTGTCTTGTTGTAAACCTCTGGTCCAGTCTGAGGTCCTTAGCACTCTGGAGAAGGTTTTTGTCCAAAATATCCCTGCACTTGGCCGCATTCATCTTTCCCTCAATTACAACCAGTCGTCCTGTCCCTGCAGCTGAAAAACACCCCCACAGCATGGTGCTGCCACCGCCATGCTTCACTGTGTGGACCATAAGGCCAAAGGGGGCACTGTGGCTCAGTGAGCTAAGGCATCATACCATGAATCCGGCGACCCGGATTCGAGTCCGACCCGAGGTCCTTTGCCGATCCTACCCTATCTCTCTCTCCCACTTACTTCCTGTCAATCTCCACTGTCCTATTGAAATAAAGGCAAAAAGCTCAAAAAATATCTTTAAAAAAAAGAATTAAGGCCAAAAAGTTCTATCTTGGTCTCATCAGACCAGAGAATCTTCTTTCTCACCATCTCAGAGTCCTTCAGGTGTCTTTTTGCAAACTCCACGCACTGAGGAGAGGTTTCCTACAGGCCACTCTGCCATAAAGCCCTGACTGGTGGAGGGCTGCAGTAATGGTTGAATTTCTACAACTCTCCCATCTCCTGACTGCATCTCTGGAGCTCAGCCAAAGTGATCTTTGGGTTCGTCTTTACCTCTCTCACCAAGGCTCTTCTGCCCCAGTAGCTCAGCTTGGCCAGACAGCCAGCTCTAGGAAGGGTTCTGGTCGTCCCAAACGTCTTCCATTTAAGGATTATGGAGGCCACTGTGCTCTTGGGAACCTTAAGTGCAGTAGAATTTTTTTGTAACCTTGGCCAGATCTGTGCCTTGCCAAAATTCTCTCTGAGCTCTTCAGGCAATTCCTTTGGCCTCATGATTCTCATTTGCTCTGACTTGCATTGTGAGCTGTAAGGCCTTATATAGACAAGTGTGTGGCTTAATCAATCAGTATAATCAAACACAGCTGGACTCAAATGAAGGTGGTCTCAAGGATGATCAGAAGAAATGGAAAGCACCTGAGGTCAATAGTGTCACAGCAAAGGGTCTGAATACTTACGACCATGGGATATTTCAGTTTTTCTTTTTTAATAAATCTGCAACAATTTCAAAAATTATTATTTTTTGTCTGTCAATATGGGTTGCTGTAATGATGGGGAAAAGTTATTTAAATGAATTTAGCAAATGGCTGCAATATAACTAAGAATGAAAAATTGAAGGGGGTCTGAATACTTTCTGTACCCACTGTATATAACTCTGACAAGTGTATGATCCGGTCCCTGTAACGCTTTGCAGTGCTTTGTTCTTGCAAAATTCACTTGAAGAAAATGAAAAATTGATTTCAAAACTTGCATTATCAGTTTTTCAGGCTACTCAATAAATGGATAAATTTGGTTATTTTTTTATTTGATCGATTTCTGAATGTGATCTTGAATCTTGAAACAATGAATACTGAAATATTGAAACTGAGTAAAAATGAGCCAATATACTAACTTTCCATTCCTGCATCGTGTTTGGGTGGAACCATTCACAACGGGGGTGGGTGTCCTGGTTCAGGTGGGACTGCTTGCCTAGGCCTATATGCTTAGTAGACTGCCTGGAGGCGATCAAATCCTCAGTCCCACCTGTAACCTGACCTGGGCTCCTACTTGAACTTGGCGAATTGTTACACCCTAGGCTTCACGAGGTTGTTTCATAGAATAGGCTATTGTTGAAATGTCTCTGCACAATAGTTGTAGATGATTGTAGATGGTCAGAGACAGTAATGCAAATAATAAGTTATATTTTGGTTATACGGTTGATGGTTTGGATGGAGACGAAACTTCTGGGCTTAAGTGTCCACGGTAGGCCAACCCCTGCCACTCATGGTTTGGTCCTACTACCAGCGCAAAAATGGAAAATTTAAATATTGAGTAATTGTTTGAATTTTGAGCAGCAGTTATCAATTTGCTAAGATTTCTGAGAAATGAGTAATTGAAGTTTTAAGCCAATTTTTCATTATTTTCCAGTGAAATATACAAATAGAACAAAGCACTGCAAAGCGTTACACGGACCTAATTTCCCTGCTTTGTTCTATTTGTAGAATTCACTTGAAGAAAATAAAAAATTGACTCAAAACTTCCATTATCAGTTTTTCAGGCTACTGAACAAATCGATAAGTTAGGATACATAGATATATTGGGATATATTTTTGATTTTATTGATTAACAAATGTGAAACAATGCATACTGAAATATTGAAACGGAGTAAAAATTCTCTATTTCTCTCTAAAAATACTCTAATTTTCCATTTCTGCATTGTGTTTGGACGCAACCATTCACGGTGGGGGGTGGGTGTCCTTGTTCAGGTTACTGAGGTAACTGAGAAGTATTGAAAAGTTTTAGGCTATGCCTATGCCATACTGACTGGAAGTCCCACCTGTACCCTAACTTGGGCTCCTTTACATGCACAAGTTCCATTATTCTCACTATAGGCTAATAATTTGCCAACTACTGATTCAAAGATGCAGACGTCTGTGAATTCACAGTGAGGTGAGTAAGATTATCAAGGTCTTGTCTTCACAGGCAAAGGCAATAGCTAATGAAACTTCTGGGCTTGCAAGTGTCCACGGTAGGCCCCCGTCGCTCATGGTTTGGTCCTACTTCAAGCTCAAAAATAAAAAATTAAAATATTGAGTCATTGTTTGACTTTTGAACTTCTGAACAGAACACCACTAGTACTCAATACAAAATAAGATTCTAGCAAGTTATCAATTTGCTGATATGTCCGAAAAATTAATAAATGAAGTTCAAAGCCAATTTTTCATTATTTCCATCTGAAATAAAGCACTGCAAAGCGTTACAGGGATCCAAGACATACACTTTTTTATGGTTGCCTAATTAATACATTCAGACACATTATAATGACCTTGCTAAAAATCGTTAAAGGTGCTCTATGAGATGTTGCAGGATTTTAGCGCAATTTCACTTTTATCTCAAATTGTAGGCATCTCCCCTTGATCAGCTTGCTTTCTGCCCCCTGAATACACTATGGAAAAAAATCAAACGACAATAAAGGGACTAGTTTGACTGATGCATGAACCTGTTTATGACTCTGTTAGACTTATCCCTGCACTGACATTGAAATTTTATATTATTAGGCTATTTTTATTTTTTATTTTTATCTTATTGTCCATATTCTTTATTGGAACTGTTGAAGTGCTATGCTTATTTTTTCTGTTGTCCTCTTTTATATATGCACATATTTATTGCTAGTCAATAGACTTTTAACCTGCTGCACTACTGGACTCATTTGCACTGTTGCATTACTGGCTCATTTGCACTACCTTAACACACACCCCATACTGTACCACAGTACACTCATGCACATCTCTACCCATAGTTTTTGCATTCTATTCTTATTTTTAGTAATGTTGATCTAGTCATGTTGTTTTTGTTGATCTGCTTCTTATCATCCTGTGTATGCTGTAGTATATGTTGTGTGTGATTTTTCTAAGCTGCTGGGACCTTGAATTTCCCCTTGGGGATCAATAAAGTATCTATCTATCTATCTATCTAGTAACTCAAACCTGAGTGGTGTATTCAAACAAGCGCTAGCAATAGGGGGATGTGCACTTAAACATAACAAACAACGACAAACCAATCGGCAACAAGATGGGGTGGGAGGTAATGTGCGTCCTCTACCAACTTTGTTGACAACTGGTTGGCCGTGGTTTGTTTGAGTGTTCGTTTGAGTATTACAGCCCCTGTGTTAATGTTCGAGACTGGGGTTTTTCATAGTGTATTCAGGGGGCAGAAAGCTAGCCGATCAAGGTGAGAGGTCTACGATTCGAGATAAAAAATAAAATCACGTTAAAATCCCGCTACATCTCATAGAGCACCTTTAAGGCTCAGGAAAAAATATTTAGCCTAAACATGGATAACAACTTGTATTTGCAGAAGAAAATTTGCTTTAAAAAGTATAAAAAATAAGCTAAATATTTTTTTTCACATTACTTTGTAAAAGCAGTGATGTGTCAGTGCAGTGCTAAGGAAAGATCTCCCTGCAAAAATTAGTTTAATTAGAAAGTGCGTGAATAAAAGGACACTGAAAGTAAAAATTCATAATAAACAGTTAATTCTCAATAATCAAAACCCCAACATGATAGTCTTTTAAGAATACAGTTTGTAGACTAATTGAACATTAATCAAAACAAATAATTAGTAATTAATTAAGATATGTTTTTATAGTTTCATAAAAAAATCAAGCAGATTTAACTTTAATTTCTGCCTTAATTTCAAGGGTTACATTAAGAACTTGTAAATGCACAAACTCTCATTCACACTCTCATGTTTCCACTTTCTTCACATTCTCCATACTTATAGCCTATACGTACACATAGGCTATTTGTTTTCTCGTTAGTGTTTGGAAAGGCACTCTTGGGTTAGGCTACACCTGGTTCGATTGATTGAGAATTTCAGGGCAAGTGATCTTGAAGACCACACTCAGGCCATTGTAGTTTTATTACACGGAAATTACACACAATTAATCTGTTGTTGCCTTAGTTTGGGGCAAAATCTGTACCAAACTAGTTTGCCCACTGCAGTCCTTAGGGAAGGACTGCCCCAAATATACAAAGCGGGAGTGGACAGGGCGTTAAATCTTGCCATTATAGCAAAAAGGTTAGTTGCTTCATTTCTGAATCTTAGACCTTTTCCAGTTAGCTGTCTGACAATAATATTCACAAATGAAGGACACCATATAATCAGAAAACATATCACCACAAACACAATAATACGCAAAGATTCTTTCTTTGCTTCCCTCTCTGCTGTAGGCAACTGCCGGTCCAGTTGATGTCTAGCAATGACATACAATTTTATAGTCATAATTACCTTCGTCAGAACAATTATTTGTAAAGTCATGACACCAAACGCATTGATTTGAGCGGCCTTCGATATAGGCACCATGTTTTGGACAGTTAGTATGACATATGTATAAATCCAGCAGAATGCACATATCGAGATAACGAACGCACGAGTAATGAACCTGTTGTAAAAAAAAGGATGGCATACAGCGAAGTATCTATCAAACTGCGCAAACAAAAAAGTTAATACATTTACACCAAGAAATGATGGGAGTATGTAAAAAGTTCCATTCCTGGATGGGTAACCTTCTTGAACATCAAAAAGACCGAGATAGTAAACCGAGAATCCTGTTAACGTGTCACTGATGCTCGTGTTCAACATAAAAATGAAGCGGTTCTGAATTCGAAGAGACCGAGTACCCACGATTCCAATTACAACAGAACCAGCCAAAAGAACTGAACTAGAGGCAAACAAAATATGAAAAGTAAATATAAAAAAATCTTCTGGTTTATCAAAATTTACGGAAAGAGGTATGGTGGAGTTAGACATAACTGGATTGCCTGGCTGATCAATCTAGGAAAGTTAGCCATGCCCCCTTAATTTATAGGCCTCACCTTCTCTTATGCCCTTGACTCAAAATGTCATCACAGTTTCTGAAAGTGGTCTAGACACATCGTAGGTTTTAGCTCAACACAGTTTTATTTTTAAATCTTAAACACGGTTTGCTACGGAGTCCGGAAAGATTAGCCTAATGTTGGGGAATATTTTTGCACTTTTGCGTTCTCTCGCAATACAGGGCCGGAGCGAGGGGGTGGCTTTGGGGACTGAAGCCCCGAATCTCACTTCAAAAGCCCCGAATCTTTTTAAGCTTTAAAAAATATGACAACCCTGACAATATATGATGCCTATGAAATACATTAAAACTAATGAATGGGCACAAACCCCCGTTTCCCTCATTCTTAAAATGCTGTCATTTCAACGGGCTGAAACTAAACAGAATTTCACGAACTTCAACTGCCTTGTTCACTCAACATTCCTACATTCCTACATGCCTACAGACCATTTCAGAATGTTTGTAAACAAGATACAGGCAAAAAAAGCCGCACTGATTTGAAGGCAGCTGGCTACTCTCACGGTGATTAAGTTGTTTTTACGTGTGTATTGGACATTCATTTAACATTCAAAATACTAATCCATTATACACCTTAACTATGTGACCAGATGACATTAAACAAACTCTAAAGCATAGAGATTATTGTCCTACATATGTCACAAGGCTTGATTTAGCAAAATCATAATTTATACATTTTTTATATTAAAAATACTATAAAAATCCATATAAATCCATTATGCTCCTTAACTATGTGACCTGGTGACATCAAACAACCTCTAACCCTAGAGATTATTGTCCTACATATGTCATAAGGCTTGATTTTGCTAAATTATTTTTCATTTTTTATATTAAAAATACCATAAAAATGCATATAAATCGATTATGCTATGTGACCTGATGACATCAAACCACCCCCAAAGCATTAGATATTATTGTCCTACATAGGGCCTACGTCATAAGGCTCTCTCACACTGTTAAACATTAGCCTATTGTTCCTAAATGATGACAAACAAATGTTGTGTTTGGGGCTGCACAACTAGAAAGCAGAAGGTGTAGTTTTTTCTTAATCAATTTCCTTACAAAAAAGAAACTAAATCTATAAAGCGGGACCCGTGGCTGAGGAGACGAGTGGATAACAGGACTGCCTTGTGGCGGAATAACCAAGGGCGTCTCGTCAGTTTGTTTTTAGTTTGTCATCCATTAGACATTTCATAATGCACTGCATTACAGTGTATTGATAGGTGTTGAAAATTGTAGTTATTCAATAAATGAAATTGACGCTTAGGCCTACATGTGTTTTGTACCGTTTTCCAAACAGCGTTGAAAACCACCATAAGGCTATGGCAAATCTTCACCTGCAACACTAGCGGTTTATTCATCATATCAACCAGACAAGCAACTACCCACACAATAATACCACGATAGTCTTTGAAACAACCAGATGAATTTAGCCTGGAGCCAAGCGCATTGTAGACCATCATGTAAATAAATGCACAGATAAACAAATAGACTAAATACAAATTAGCATATCATGCTTGATATTTGAACTTGCCGTTACAGTTAGGCGTATATCAACCTCTTTCAATTACTGGCAACGCGGTTAAATGGCTGTAACGTTAGTTAGCGGTAGGCTAACCATTAGCGACATGCAGCTATGCAGTCTGCTTTGACTTTGATTACTCGTTGTCTTCAGATTCCGTCTTCAATTTTTATTGGTTAACTGGTAGACGTTTTGTACAGTATCTGTGATTTAAAATCCTCTACATACATGATGCCATATTAGGTGTTCCCACACAACGTCATAGAGTGGCGGGAGCCATGTTGAGGGTAGAGCCTCTCGAAGTCTGAGGGTCTGAGAGCGGAGGCGAATTAAGAAGAACGGGATTGTAGCCCTTTTACCACGATTTCTCTTTGTTTTCATTTTTTGTGTGTGTTTGTGTCGGTCTAAAATGGTACAATACTGTCGTATGAAAGGTGCCTTAGCCTATAGTATGTCAGGTAGGCTGGACTGAACAGAACATCCCTAGATGCATGGCTGCGTCAGTCGGGAGAAAACATTGATGCGTGCAAGCAAGGTGAATAAGAATATGTACTAAGGACATTAGGCAGTCGGAGACCACCCAGTGAAGATGTACTGTAAAACCAGACAATTCCACGGAAAAGCACAGAGAGCGACACAAGCTACTGCGAGCAATGGATTTAATGACGGCTAAGGTTAGCAGTCAATCGGAGGAGGAGGGGGGCTAATGAACGCCAAATGTGAGTAAACGGTGTAGTTATGTTGATTGCCCAAATACTGTTAGTCCATACAGCTTAACCTATCTGTGTCGGTGATTTAGACGCAGGCATTTTACGCCTGTGTGAGAGCTGGTGTATGTCAATCTGTAGCAATCTGAAGTGATCGAAGGAAGGCAAACTTAGGTTATTGGCTAGCGCTACACAATGTAAACAAACTCGTCCGAACTGTTAGCTCACGGCAAATTGACCATGGACACAGTGAAGATGTCAGATATAGGATTGGTATTCTAAATGTTACATCGATATAAGAAATGTGTAACAATTTTCCTTTCTACAGCACTTGCTGCTAGCAGACTAGCCCAGTTAACGGGTAAACAAATGACCAGCAGTGAGTGAATATGAGCCTTTGGGTGCCCTGTGAAAATTACTTTCCTTTTATACTATACTTTCCTTTTATACTATCACTTACCTTTGCCTTCACCAGGCTCTTTCCTCTTTTGACACCACATCTCGTACCCATCCACAAACCATTTGGTTATAAGCTTCTAAACTTTTGTAGCATTTTAATTCATCAGTAGTATATGCACTACTTGACAATATCTAGGTATGATATCGATGGTAAGTAATTACAGTCATCTGAGAGGCAAGAGGCCTATTTTTGCCATTTCTGTGCTGTTATCCTCTCTTCTGAGCTTAAATGTAGCTTGATTGTTATCCTCGTTTTGTAAGTCGCTTTGGATAAAAGCGTCTGCTAAATGCATAAATGTAAAATGTAAATGTAAATGGTCTAAATAATTTTGTGTGTCAGCCATGATGGCTATCTAGCCTAATGCTGCTTGAGCTAGCCTTTACCCTCAAGATGGCGCTCATCCGGGTACTCCGCAATTTTCTATTACACTGTGCAGACACCTAATATTTCCATATTAATTAGCCCTGCTATCATGGTCTCCCAAGGTGGAACAACTCCACACCCACAACACAGGCAGCGTTGACAAGATGAAAACACTGCATCCCGAAATAAAATGATTTTTAAAAATGGGCTTCATATCTGATCTCTTTCTCCTCTACTGTCACAGTATTTGCCATTTTCAATTCGCAGATAACATAGTATGTGAAACTGCATGACCTGATTGGTGTGATGAATAGTTCATGGGAATTTACATAAAATATCAATCCAGCTTCATGAGACGTCCCAGAACCCCACAAAAGTAAAAGCATTTATCTAGGCTATATTTATTTATCAAACAATTCATTACTTTCTCAATCACCCTACCATGGCAAACTTACAGTACATAAGTATTGTAATACAAGTAGCGCAAAGGAAGAACTAGCCAGCTTTTGCCACCTGGAAGAATGTTGTGACGTCATGGTAAATTCTTTGTTGAAGAGTCCCCTATTGTTTTAGAATTCTACCCAAATTCTTATTTGGACAGTGTTATATTACCTAATAAAAATGTTAGGCTACCTTATGTTAAAGCGTGATCCAGACGGCACGTCTTGAAAATCCAAGAAAATATAAAAAATATTTTTTACTTCATTCAAACAAAGGTTTTTAACTTTATACATCCTTGGCTCAGTGCTTGAGTAGCCTAAAGTTAGCCCCAGTGGCCACCATATTTGCATGATATACATGTTGGCTGTTTGGCCTGGCTACGTTTTCATTAATTCAATATGAGGCTATATTTGGGAAGTTATGCTACATGGGAAATGGAAAAGAAATAGAATGTATAAAAAATTAAGGATATTGGCGAGGGACATGACTGCTGATCACTGTTCATTTTGTGACATTCCCTAAGCAAATAGTTCCTATTTCTTCAGGCTTTTAGCAGAAGCCCATAAATGTCTTCCTGCTGTGATAATTGCATATTTTGTATTTTAAAATAAAGGTTTTACCTGCAACTCTTTTACTCGACAGAGGTGTCACATAATTCTATTTTCTGAACCAACAAAATTAAGCTATAAAGAGAAGATGAAAAAGGTGTTAAATCTTGTGCAGACCATACGGTTCATAAGAAGCAGCCACATAAAACTGGTCTCCAAATCTGCTTTTTATGATTACAAAAATATTACTAAATTAAGAAGTCTTGTGTCAGAGAGTGATCTTATGCTTTTATCTCTAGTAGGGTTGACTATTGCAATTGTCTCTTCATAGGACTCCCAAAAAAGACCACTAAGAATCTCTAAATTATACAAAATACACAACACAACACAGGGTCCTAACAAAAACAAAGAAAAAAAATGAGCATATTACCCCAGTGCTAAGATTACTGCATTGGCTTCCAGTGAGGCATAAAATTGATTTCAAAGCACTTATACTGGTTTTTAAAGCACTCAATGGGACAGGTCCAAAATACATCTCTGACATATTCCAACAATGTACCCCCTTCAGGTGTCTCAGATCACAAGACACAAATCTTTTACTTAAACCCCTGGTAAAAGCAAAATGTGGCGATGCAGCTTTCAGTATCTATGCAGCTCTGCAGTTTTAAATCTTTAGACTCAGACTAAGCTTTTTATTGACGCCTATAGATAACCATTTTATATTTTTAGTTATTTATTGCTACATCTATCCTTTTGTGTATTCATTTATCTCTCCTATTATTATTAATTATTAATTATTATAAATCGCTTATTGCTCACTTTTTTTTGCTTATTTATTGATTACTCTCTTAGTTATTTATTACTTATGTTTTCTTTTCATTTACATCCAAATTTAATTGTAGTCATTACTTTTATGTATTACTTATCTTAGGCTACTTAGTGTTTTTGTTGCCTAGTTATTTATTACTACTGTTTTGGTTTTACCTATATTTACTTTTATTCATTTATTTATTTTGCTTTATTTATTGCTTGTTTTTAGTTTATTTAAGTTTTTATTGCTCTTTTTTCTCTCTCTCTTTATATCTACCTATTTATAATTTGTTTTTATCTACACTAGCTTGTATCCCTTTTTCTCTCTGTTTATCTCTTTTTATAACTTTTTTTCAAATCAATTGAAACTAAAATATCAAATTTTAGTTATTAATGTATTGTTGTTTATATATCCTACCTATTTATTTTTGTTTCTATACCTATTTATGATTATTTATGTCAAAACAACTAAGGCATTCTTCACGTCTCCCTATTGAGCAAATTAACAATATATTTACGCACAAGAAGAACACAGAGGACCATTAAAAACCTGCTCAACAAAACATCAGCACAGTTCACCGCATAATACTTATTTTGTGCTGTGATGTTGTAGAACATAACATCCTCTTGGGTGTGTGTGTGTGTGTGTGTGTGTGTGTGTGTGTGTGTGTGTTGGGGGGCTGTCTATGTACATGTGGAGCCAGCAGTGAAGTGAACAAGAGCCATTAGTATTGTGAAATGAAGCAGCCATAATTAAAGGTGATGAATTATTCCCCAGGAGCTGAAGACATTGAATAAGGGCTGCCAATCTACACACAACAACAAGGCAAAATGAGTGGTGCTCAGTGAAGTCCAGGGAGACTTATTTAAGTGGGGAGTTTATAGTTCAGTCTCACTGGAGAATATTTTGATCTCAAGACCTCAGTATTTGAACGTAATATACAGGGGTGGAAGTAATGAATTACAAATACTGAAATTACTGCTATTAAGTTTTGGGTAACTTTTCAAGTGTGTAATTTTACCCATACTTACAATTGACACCATGTAATCTACTTCACCACTTATACAAAAGACGCTACTGAGTAGCCATACCCACAATTTGGATTCATATTCAAACTTTGCAGCCAATAACGATGTTCAATGCGTGTAAACTAAAAAGTGTTTGATGGCTGGCTACTACCCAGTGTACAAACTAATTTATGAACATTTGGAAACAAAGAAGCGAAAATGGTGACAGAAGACAACACTGTCAACCGTGAAAAAAAATGTGATGCTCATCTGAGAAATGTGCTTTGAACATAGAGATGGCTCAAAAAACATCCATAAGTAATTAATATAAGCAATTAACTTTGTACATTAACTTTGTACATTAACTTTTGTAATTAACATTGTACATTTACTCAAGTATTTTTTTTGCATGTGCATGTCAAGCTAAATCAAAAGAAGCACTGAACTTAAATTGAGCAAAATGTCTAGTGTGAATTATGAAACCAGTTGTGCTAGGGGGTTCATTCATAAGCTACAGTTGTGATTTGAGGTGGATGCAGAGACGTTTGTTTGTTTTTGTTTTGCATTTGGAATTCACACCAACTTTAAAGATGACCTGTACCACAACCTACAATGGCTCTAATATTGTTAATTTTATTTTTTATTTATAGTTTATGGCAGAGCAGAGAGTAGTGAAGTAGACACCAATGATGAAGATGATTATGATGATAATGAAAAGATTGAGAATGCTGATATTGAGTTTGTTGAAATGGGAGACATTTTAGATGAAGATGACTGCTTGGAATATCAGCTTCCAAAAACACCACCACTGTGCCACCACCTGAACTTGGTGTCAGTTGTTGATGTGTCTGAAACAAATATTAGCAGCACAGTCTACAAGCAGCTATTTCGTTCATCATTTATGGGGAAAAATCACTTAAGAGCAGAATGTAGAGTGTAGTGCCCTCATGTGCATATATGTAATTTCATGATAATTATCCTTTGTAGTCATTTATTATAAGTAATTTCCATGCAGTTTCCAGTGCAATTACTCTGCAGTTTATAGATAATAGTGATAAAAACAGATTTAAAATGGTAATTACTTGAAATGAATCTGTAGTTTTTGAAACAATAGTCCAGATTTACTTATTGTTTTGTTTAATTACCTGACAAACGTAGAGGTAATTTCCAGGAATATACAGTCTATGGAAAATACACAGCATGAAGGCCGTAAAATGCATTATCACTTATTTCCACTGAACTACGTAGTTATTACCAAGAAAGGAACAAACCAAGTAATTTTAGTAGTAAGCTGGTAAAGAAGACATTATGTGCTTGTAACTAAACTGGAATAAGTGAAGTAATTTACCATATGGTATCAGAGCTGTAAAATGCACAATTTTCCTATTTAATTACCTAGCTGTGTTGATAAACCCATCAATTATCCTTGACATTTTTAGTGCTTTGTTTTAGTGTTTTGCTTAATTATCTGAAAAACGAGGTGAGTTCTAGGAAAATACACTCACAGGTATTTGGCTTCAGCTTTATAACCACAGGTAAGGGGGAGGAATCAATCAATGTACAGTAATTATGTTCTTACAGGAACTGGATAACTCCCACCGCAACCGTTGCCATACAAACTTCACATGTAAACGTATACATGCATGTTAATAGAGAAAGCTTCTATTCAGTGAATATGCAGCTCATTTGTGATCCTTGTATGACAATCCCGAATGCTGTTGTGCGCTGGCCAGGGCCAACGCATGACTCCCTAATCCTAATTCTACATGTTGGGAAATCCAAGGGCCCAAAGTCCACCTCTGCTAAGCCAACGAGCTAAGACATTCAGTCTGATCTGCATGATCTCTCATTTCACTTATGGCTAACGTACAGTAGATGCAGCAATCTCCATCCACTAACTCATTAGTGTTATCTCACACAAAACTGTCGCAGACCAGCTTTAGTGGAATAGATATTATGGAACTGGATTCTAGGAGATCTACCTTCATGAACCTTGCCTTTTTTCATTCTGTTAACTCGTTAGATGTTTGTACAATTAGACAAACTAATCATTACATCACATTTTTGATGATAGATCAATCTGCATGTTCGTTAGTGGCTTTACAGCTAAATGATTTTATGTAGCTGTTAGTACAGTACATCAATATCATGCCCTAAGCACTAGAAATCTTTACTTATGTTCCAAATAATCATGAAACTAAAAATGAAACGGTTGCTAGTTTGTTTTCCACTTTGTGTAACCACTGCCGAGACACATTATGCCACAATCAGGTGACGCAGACAAAGCCCAGTAAAACCCTCAGTTCAAGAGCTGTTGAGTGTTGAGTGAAACCTATTTTCAACCGTCTGCATGTGACATGAAAAGGAAACAACTTCAAAGTTTCTTCACATCTTTAGAGCACCTGTGCTGACTATCAATGCCGGACAGCTGATCTATGGAACATAAGCTCAAGATTGTTTTGGTAAGAGTGAGGAAATCACAAGCACACGGACTGGAAAGAGAGGCAGTCTTCATGGGGATTTGCACCAGCAGGTCAACGGTGTCACTGGCTCCCAGTGCTCATGCTTTGAGCCATATGGAAGAGGAGGATATTGAAACTGGGACACCTATTTGGGGTGAAAGACTCTCCATTGTCCAGAGCACCAAAGTCATCAAAGCCTCTGAGGCCAGTGGGGCTCGCAGTAGTGGCTCCAACCTACCTGCCAAGGGCTATCTGGAACTGGCCAGCAAAAGTGAGGCTGAGCCTCAAACATCCAGAGAGGCAGAAGAGGAAGAGGACACAGAGGGTGATGGGGAAGTGGAGGAGCTGCTTAACCTTTCAGACAGTGATGGGAGCCTGAGAAGTGAGATCCTGGAGTGAACAATGTATCTGTATCTGGAGGTAGTTTGACAGTTTATAGTTTGGCTGATGAGGAAATGAGAGACTTGAGTGGACTGTAACTGCCTGTACAAACTGAGATTTGATGTTAACAACTGTAAATCATTTCCAACACAAGATGCAACTTGAATCCAGTGCTAAACATTTGAAGCAATTATGGGACTTGTGTTATCTGCTTTACTTTATATTAAAGGATGACTTTAAAAAATAAAATTTCAACTGACTTTATAATCTTAATCTTTTATAATATTTGAGGGGTGGAGATGCTAATATTCAGCTGCAGACAACTGCATTATCATTTGTGATTTTTAACCTTATAATTATTATTTTATAAATGTAAATCTATTAACATCAAAACTAAATAAACATGGCTCCCAGTGATTTGCTTAATCCTTTCGATGATATAGCTTTTTTTACACACACAAAAAAGTTGAAAGGTGAGATAATGGGTGTTACTGTTTTATTCAAATAGGGAACCTCCATTTTTATTACCATGGGGGGGGGGGTCACGAGCACGCACATCATCTTCAGCCAGTTAGTACATGCCCTTTTCCTGTATTGTCCTGCATGGAGCAAAAAATTGGAGCCAATTCAGCCTACACAAAGGTCCATGTTTCAACGTCCATCTTAAAGGCCTTCTACACGTCAGCTGTTGAGAGTGTTATAACAAGTAGCATCATCACCTGGTATGGGACCACCACAGTCAGAGATTATAGCACTCTACAGAGAGTAGTGCGTTCAGCTGACTGTATCAGAACTCATCTCCCTGCTCTCCAAGATATCTATTCAAGAAGAGTACTTCGTAGGGCCCAAAAGATTTTGAAAGACCCCTCTCATCCCAATAACTGTTTGTTTATACCTCTAAAATCTGGAAGACGTCTACGTAGTCACAAGGCTAAAACTGAGAGACTCAGGAGAAGTTTTTATCCCCCAGCCATTCGAACTTTGAACACACACCTCAATGACTTTGGACATATTCACCCTCCAACACTCACATCTTAACTTTTTTACTACACATACACACACATATACTCTCTCTCTCTCTCACACACACACACAAACACTCTCTTTATATCTCACTCTTTCCTAAACACAATACAAACAAACACACACACACACACACACACGCACAAAACAAACATCTACAACTAACTTGCAGTATCTGGACATCATTGAACAGAGAACTACTACTACTACTACTAATATGCCGGCCCTACTTCCACAGCTAGACCCCCCCCCCCCCCCCCCCCAACCCCCCCCCCCCCCCCCTTCCCCCACTTTCCTCCTTCCCCCCCCCCCTCCCCCCCACTACCCTCCCCACGACTACACTACACCACATCATGCCACACTAACTCCACCACCTGAGCCTGCAAGTGAGGGAGCAATGTTCTGGTAGTTGTGTTGGGGGCGGCTGGTACCACAATGTTGGGGAGGACAGTGTGCTGAGTGAATGTGGGGAAGGAGCTAACTGATGAATGGGAGGGTAGTGTAGTGTGGTGTATAGGTTGGTGTTGTATAGTGTAGTGAGGTGTGGTGTTGTGTACTGTAGTGTGATGTAGCCGTACCCAGTCTAAATTTGTACACTACCCTCCCATTCATCAGTTAGCTCCTTCCCCACATTCACTCAGCACGCTGTCTGCCGTTTTGGTGTAGTACAAGCTACCCCCAACACAACTACCAGAACATTGCTCCCTCACTTGCAGGCTCGGAGGGTGGTGTAAGTGTGGAGTGATGTGGTGTAGTGCAGTGTAGTGTGGTGTAGTGTTGGGTGGTGTAATGTGGTGTAGTGTGGTGTGGTGTAGTGTAGTTTGGTGTAATATGGTGTGGTGTGGTTTAGTGCAGTGTATTGTAGTGTGGTGTAGCTGGCCCTCCCTCTCCCTACCAACATACATAATGACCCCCCCCCCCCCCCTCAACGCAACAGCACACTACCCTCCACACCCCATTAAATCATCAGCTGGCTATTGCAGCACCACACCTTCACTTCATCCCCCCCCCCACTCCTTCCATCAACCTCTGGCAGTTGGGTTGGCCCCTTGAGTCGTGGTTCTGCCCAAGGTTTCTTCCTCAGAGGGAGTTTTTCCTTGCCCCTGTTGCTCTTGGGTGCCCCTTGTTAATGATTGGGAGTAGTAGTTATGACATTACTGTTGCCTCTCCACTCTTACTTCATACTGTAGGCCATTCCCATTTCTCTACACTATCGCTTTACCTCATTCTTCACCCTCTCTCTTTAATGCACAATAGACAGACAACATCTACATTTCACTACATTTTTTTATCTTTTAAAAAAAGTATGTGACAATAAATATCCTTGAATGTTGGTGGGTGGCTACAGCCAGAAATTACTCAGTGTGTGTTCCTAAGGTGCCAACAACAAGCTTTTTACCAAAATGTGTTGCAAAAAGGTTCATTTCATGAAGCCTCACTTAAGTTTCCAATGCTTACTAATGCCATCTAGTGGTGAATAAATATAACAGGGAAAAAATGCACCTGCTTATCTAACGTTTCAGGCACTTTCACCAATAGTGGTACATTTCTATAAATACTGGAAATAATATATAATTAATCATATATTTAAATTATAATTGGGAGTGAAATTGTGATGAATGTACAAATGTTATGAAGTGCTTTGTAACTGTTATAAACGGGGAGCAGTGAAGAGGTGTTTTTGTAACTGGAGGTTAAGTGACAAAATCATGTCAACCAATGTCTGATCCAGCTGTTTCCTGGAAGCTAAGGGAACAAACCAACTTACTAAGCTTTAATAGCAGTAAGTAAATACTACACATAGGCCTACTGTGTACACACCTTCCATCCTTCAATCAGAATCAGTTCTGCTATTATGCACACTACAGTAATGCCTTAACATGGATAAGACGTTGTTGCTATAAGATCACATTCGCACAAATTTGACATTTCACCTATGGATATATTGTATAAGTAAATTTAACATATGACGAAGCTACTGATAATATCTTTACATGTAAAGTAACACCAGCCTTTTAAACTATTGCATAACCCACCTTATTGGGAGAAATCTGATCAAAGTACTCCCAAACAGGCAAAAGCGTTGTCTTCCTGTTCATCTCCATTGTTAGTCTTAGTAATGCAGAAGTTGCAATCCACCGCAAAAAACACTTCTGAAAAACTGTCTCCAACCACTGACAAAAACCCATGAGTGCATATTCTTCATGGGACATCTTTATAGTCGAGATGTCTCACCAAAATCAACCTAGGGCAACCGAGGTCTCAAGCGTCACATCACGTAATCTCTCCATTTTCACACACACCTTGATACGGAGTGTCGGCTAAAAATTACGTGAAATGCTTGCGGCTTCAATCGAATTCTCAAGAAGATCTGGCCATCACTATTAGAAACTCAAGAACTGTTCACCAATAACAGAAAACTTAAAACAAAACAATTTAAACACCAACACAAAAACACACATTAAGATTTTATTAAAAAAAAAAAGAAAAAAAGAAAAGAAAAAGAAACTGCTACGGAATCACTCATCCCAACCCTTCTGAATATTACTTAATTCCATAACATGAATTAAACCTTACTTCATACATAATTCCAAAGCTTGTATGTGTGAAGCCTAGACAATCTCTAAAGCCTCTTGGGTTTTGATGTGGTCTTTACCAATCAGATGTACATCAAATCCAGGTCTAGGGCAGTTGTGCACATTAAAATTATTCACTGCCTGGTGTTGGACAAAAGATCTCTGATGACACTACAATTATGATGCATCAAAATAAAGATGTGGACTGAAGATTAAAACTTTGGTAATAATTCTAATCAATGGAATATATTATTACAGTACAACTAAATGGATGGACAGCATAAAAAAAAAAAAACACCTTTTGTGTTAACGAACCTGTGGAACACATGACTACTCCATACACCTCAGATGCAAGCAGAGAACAAGAATTTTTACTTTCAGTGTGCATGCACATCTTGAAAGCTTACTAGGTATGAGAATGATCCTAAAACAGTGCGATAGGGCCATGTAACCCCTGAGACATCTGAAAGGATATAGATATCTATACAATCCACACGATATGAGAGAGAGAGAGAGAGAGAGAGAGAGAGAGAGAGAGAGAGAGAGAGAGAGAGAGAGAGAGAG
>JAGFZM010003815.1:0-16303 GCA_017657215.1 Limnothrissa miodon
CTTTCTCAGTCTGTCCACTGCAGCGAGGGCCTTTGACTTCCCTCCGGCCAGACAGTCGTCAAACTCATAGAGGGGTTGCCGCACTGGGTTGGAGTAGGAGATCTTGGCGTTGTCCACAAACGTGATGTGCCTGACGCCCCAACCCTACCAGTGCAAGAGTCAGACACACAACTCAGTCACCAAAGACACATGGAACAAACATCCTTCACACACAACTAACCAGCACACACACACACACACACACACACACACACCCGACACTGATCAGGGCCAGCTGAACATCTTGATGAGGAATAGCAAGTGTCAATAACCTTCTGTATTCTCTATGGGGTGTAAACATCATTGATTAGCTTCTGTATTCTCTATGGGGTGTAAACATCATTGATTAGCTACAGAAGGTCACAGCAGCCAGTTATAGTTGCAGCACCATGCAGTGACCGGCTAGACTACCGTCCTCTAGGCTAGACTACCGTCCTCTAGGCTAGACTACCGTCCTTTAGGCTAGACTACCGTCCTCTAGGCTAGACTATCGTCCTCTAGGCTAGACTACCGTCCTCCAGGCTAGACTACCGTCCTCTAGGCTAGACTACCGTCCTCTAGGCTAGACTACCGTCCTCCAGGCTAGACTACCGTCCTCTAGGCTAGACTACCATCCTCCAGGCTAGACTACCGTCCTCCAGGCTAGACTACCGTCCTCTAGGCTAGACTACCGTCCTCCAGGCTAGACTACCGTCCTCCAGGCTAGACTACCGTCCTCCAGGCTGGACAATCGTCCTCCAGGCTAGACTCTCACCATGAGTGTTCGGGCCACGTTGCATCCCAGAGTTCCTGCCCCCAGCAACAGACACTTGGTGGAGACGACCTTGTCCAGGTCCAGAGTAGGCACCAGCCTCCAGCGCATCAGCTTCAGATTCAGATCCACTGAGGACTCAGCCAGTCTTAAACACACACACACACACACACACACACACAAACTGAATACTTGCACCATTTCACAGAGGAATGTAGAAATGTGATGTCTGCACATCACAACCAAAGAAATCGTTTGGTTTCTAGTTTTAACCATTTGGATAGATTGAATAATACAATCGGTTAGCAATCGTAAATAGCATTAAAGCTACATGAGGCTGGCATTGATATGCACTAAAGTTGCACTAAACTAAAGTGTAGTAGCAGTAGCCTACCTTTTAGGGTCCATACATTCACTTAGATTGACACTTCTCGGTCCCATTGCACCTTTCTGGTTTTTCTCCCAGCCAACACTTTTAGGGCAGTCTGCAGGGAGAGAGATGCTTCTTTATCTATCCATATTTATAGTACAAACACTAATTTCAGCATCATTGCGTTTGCCTTATCAAGCTACACAGGACAACCGAGGACAGAATTCATCTCCAGTTTCAGGGAGGGAAGATCAGAAGTGGAGTCCAGTCCAGTGGATTCAAAGTATTTTCAGTCATTATATATATTTATATATTTTTTTGTTCTAATGCGTTCAAAGAAGTCCATTTTCATTGGGAAACCCAATTTGAGGAACCAAAAATGTAGGTTGAAAATGTTGGTTGTGTGCAGATATGTGTCATTTCTATGAGGGCTACCTATTTAATGTCTGCATACTATTATATGTCTGCATACTTCCGCTATTGTATGTCTGCATACTATTTTATGTCTGCATACCATTGTATGTCTGCATACTTCCGCTATTTTATGTCTGCATACTATTTTATGTCTGCATACTTCCGCTATTAAATATCTGCATACTTCCGCTATTAAATGTCTGCATACTTCCGCTATTAAATGTCTGCGTACTTCCGCTATTGTATGTCTGCATACTTCCGCTATTTGTGAGGGGGAGCCCAGTTGTTAAGTTGATTCCAGAAGCTGTAAAAATGTCAAATTATTGTTCCTTCCACAATACACAATAATAACCACACAGCAGACATGAGCCAGGTTAGAAATAAGTCTCTGTCTCTGTTGCTCGTGTTGTGTGTTGTGTAAACATAAAGAGGAAAACAAGACGTTCCCGCATACGAATAGCATTAAACCCTACAGCAAGCTAACAAACACTTCAACCGCAAACAGTTGCCTACAGCTAGGATATAATTGTTTTTTCTCGGTTTATTTAAACTGACAAAAGGACATAGAAAGGAACAGGTCCCCAGGGGTTAATCAAAGCTGAAACAAAAAGCTTGCTTTGACAGGAACCACTTAGAAACAGCGCTGGCTTCCATATTTACATTTAAATAGCTTTCATCCCCTGTTCACCACATGATAAAAGGAAATATTTCCTTTTATTGGACCTAGAGTGCCAGATAAACCCAGCTGAGGGAAATTACCTGTGCTAGCAGATAGATCTGGAAGCTTGACCTGAAAAAGGATGCTGTGTTTCACTGAGCGCGTGCCTTGGAGCGTTCGATCCCTGAAGCACAATACCTCCACCACATCCAACTGGGCTCCCCTACAATACACACGCACATACACACACACACATTCAGATGAAACTGAGCCACAGATGAAGCTCCTGTAATTCCACCCTGATGTTGATTCTTGGATTTATTTTCCACTTGGCTCTGGGCTAGTACAGAACCAACAAGCTTCGCATGATGACTAGAATGTGATGTGATTATGATGTTAACTCTAGTAGCACCTACAGCATGGCTACTATCTCAATACAGCCATGTTACAATTTACAAAGTATTTCACGTGGTCCAATCTTTGGCTGCGTAGACCTTTTATGTACATTCAAATAGAGGATCCAATAGACAGTCCACAGCATCTCACAAATCCCACAAAGACACGAAGCCCTTATGATTTCTTGATCCTTACTTATTTTAGTTTAAAACTGTGCAGGTGACACTGGGAGTTTACCAGACCTACTGGAATGTGCCGTCTTTGCAGCTACTATTGCACTTGACTATCTTAAGTCTGAAGAGTAGCTACCATTTGCTTGCGATGAGGATGAGGAGATTCCGGAGCGGCCATCCTGGATGCTGGGAAAGTGTGCAGGGGTCATAGACTCCAACAGTCACCTAACAAAACACACACACACACACACACACACACGGAATTCAGAACAAGGGACAGACTTAATGCCTACTGTATGACTGACTCGCACGTGTTTTGTTGTGTTGTGTTGTGTTGTGTTGTGTTGTGTTGTGCTGTGCTGTGCTGTGTTGTTCTGTATTGTGCTGTGTTGTACCTTCTTGGCATGTGCAAAGAACTCCTCCCACTCCTGTAGAGGAGCCACCCTCACATCCTCCTCTGTGTATTTGACCAGGAAGTACGGAACAGCTGTGGTGTTGTGTGTAGTGCAGAGGCCGTCATAGGCTCCCTCAAGGGCAGATATCTGACCACAGGCAAGAGAGAGAGAGAGTTTGAGCAATACTACATCGTACTGGCAGATACAAGCGATAAGTAATCAAAATCGACATTCAGAACTTATAATCAATCAAATTTTTCCAGGTCAATTATTTCAATGATGTGACCCTGCTCCGTTACCTTATTCCGCCAACATGGGGAGCTTAGACACTGAGACAACTGACCGACAACTGACCAACAAGAGCAGCTTGGACCAAAGAAAACATTGATGTTCAATAAATAATCATAGATAGTAGACAGTGTTTCCTTCAATTATTTTAAAATCAAGTTATGCACCCTTCATTCAAAAATGTTTTACTTGTAGTATATGAGCATGTTTACTGTACAAAACTTGTCAGTGAGGGCAAAAAACAAATAAATATAAAATAAGTAATATAATCGTAATCGAGTTAAAATGTTAGATTTCGATTTTAGGCCAAATCGCCCAGCCCTAAGCGATATGATTTATAACCTGTCCTGAAGACAGCATGACATATTTCTACACATTAGTTTACACACTACTCATGTCCTCTCTTTCCCATCCACTGTCCATGAAACATTAAACAGAACTCCTGCCAACCTGCTGGGAGGAGAACTTGTGACTGAGAGAGACGGGCTCTTGGATGATTGAGATCCCCTCCGAGAAGCACAGAACTGGGAAGCAGAACCAGTAATAGAAGTGATACTTCTTCAAATCCTGAAAAACAGAAAGAATATCTTAAATGTCAAAATAATAAACAAATAGGTCAGAAGGATCATGAAACACACCACCCTTGCACTTACTGCAAATGTCAACAAAATAAATGTGTTGAGGATTGAGGGGTTTTGTAGAGCAGCATTGGACTGGATTGCTTCCCATATCTGTGGAGAGAGAATAGAAACTCAATGCACACGAGCATAAACAGCGTTAAAGCCTTCAGAATCTACCTAACTGTGTCTACAAGCATAAACAGCGTTAAAGCCTTCAGAATCTACCTAACTGTGTCCACTAATGCAGAAGGCAGAGTTTTGGTGTTCCAGCTAAAGTGCTCTTCACAGAAACAGTACTGTGTGCTGGGCAAGGGGTTTAGGCAGCTCAGACATGTTTTAGCAGGGCTTAAAAGATCGTAGTTATGGATAACCATTTATGGTGAAGACCATGGTTATCAAGAAAGCTTTTGTATTTAGATATAAGAAAAAGCTAAAAAACGATAACTAGAATCGAAATGAATTAGACATTAGACATTATTACACTCTAGTAAAGATGCCTCCTGAGACAGCAAGCTGAATGGGATGAGATCCAGACCAGCGCTGTGGGGAAGTCCCAATCAGGTGTTAGTGTGCAGGAAGACATGGCCAGTAGGGATGGACAATTAATCGCATTTGCAATATAATCGCAATTTTGAAAAGCGCAATTTCAAAATCGCAGAGGCGCGCAATTTTTTCTTTTTGTTTTGTAACTGTATAGACTGCAGAGACTTGTTTGTTAGCTACACTCTGCACTATGTTAAACAAGGATTGGGGTTCAATGCAACAAGATATTCTCTTGAATAAAAATATGCTGATTAATGAGTAGTTCATTTTCTATTTTTAATTAGACATTGTGTACAAATATGCATATTAATGGGACATATTTGGTGCTTGTGATCGTTATTGTGAAAAATCGCAATCGCAATCGCAATATTGGTTGAAAAAAAAAAAATCGCAATTTGGATTTTTGCCAAAACCGCACATCCCTAATGGCCAGGCTTGATATCCCGTTTGGCCTTTCTGACCACGCTTAGATTAGGAGCAGCTGATCTGGTCCACCTCATCCCATCTGGATCTGCCATTAGCTTAGGGAAGGCTGGGCGTGTCCATCCTTGGACTGGGTGTGGAACAATGACTCGGCCAACAGCTTTCCTCTTTGGGATTGTGGAACAAGGACTCGGCCAACAGCTTTCCTCTTTGGGATTGTGGAACAATGACTCGGCCAACAGCTTTCCTCTTTGGGATTGTGGAACAATGACTCAGCCAACAGCTTTCCTCTTTGGGATTGTGGAACAATGACTCAGCCAACAGCTTTCCTCTTTGGGATTGTTGCTGATTGAAACCACTGCTGAGGCAACAGATCTGATCTGAGGGGGCCAAGACTGAGCCTACAACCACATTTACCTTTTATGCATGAACTCAAATGTGTTCATATCTTAAAATCTCTGTACAGATTTCCAGTGTTTTTTTTCTTGTATTCGATTCAAGAATGTGAAGGATAAATATGTATGGTCCATATGGCACTGTTGAAACAAAAACTGGGGTTTTGTACTGTATTGTTTATATTTAGGAAATAATAGATCATTTAATCTAAAAGTTGTTATAATATTATTTACCCAAACAATACACATGTGGACATTTTGCTATGACAAATTCACATCCATCACATCCATTTAAATCAACCAGTACACTAAATGACCTGTTAGAGAAAGAGGCTCTAAAGTCTCTGTCTTTACCTCAGACGCCTCCTTGTCCAAGAGTGCCTTCTTGTCAATGGATCTGAATGCGTCTAATGTGTTAGTGTTGTAGAGAATGCCTGAGGCAAGACAACAGCGAGCTGGGGTGGGACCATCACTAGGCAAAAACAAAACAAAACAAAACAGTCCCATTGCACCAAATGGATTGTATGACAAATCAAAGCCGTCACTTAAGATCAGATGGGAATAAATTAGGCAACTATAAACAACCAATGGTTTCAAATAAAGAAGTATGCTAGAGAACTGTTTTGAATAGGCAGCAGAGTGGGTGGTTTAAAAAGCTATTAAAATAATGTTTATCAACTGGATCACATGTTTATAGTGAGTTGTTTGAGAATCTAATTGTGAGACGGTGTAGGCCATTGAGTACAAGTTTATTCTAGATTTTAAAAACCTGCACGCTTTCTCCTTCAGCTAAACCCCCTAATCTGGCTCATTAGGACCACTCAAGCACCTTATATACTGTAGGTCTCAAGGTTTCTGGAGCGGTGTACCCTCCTAGAGCTAGATAAAAGTAAATGTTAACGTTAATAATTAAATGGTAATTAGTAAATGAGGGCCTTTGAGCTTGAGTGTTTGTCTAGAACATGCGTATAAAGGGCTAAAGTAAAACTTCCCCTGGTCATTATTTATCAACATTAAGATAACATCTTGTTTTTTTTTACCTAATTCACAAGAAAAATATGACTCCATAGGTTTAAAATGGGCAATGAGCATCCTTTATTTTCTAACTACAGTCGTAGGGTAGTACAGTATCATGTGCCTCAGACGATACTGATCATCCACTCAATAAATATTCAACTCATTATTCATTAAAGGTCTCCTTCCAAAATAAACCGTTTAATACTAGATTTTTTTTACATTACCATAGGTCAGCCCTATTCGCCTGTGATAGAAAACAGGCGGGAAAAACGAGCAAATCGGAAAAGCCGTACAAGCCTAGGTCACATTAACGTTAGCTATGCAGTTAGCCCGCCCTCAAGAAAACATTATTAACATGCCTGCAGACAGACCCACTAGAGTGAACGTCACAGTGCTGTGAGCCAATCAAAGGCGACACGTTTGCGTATCATTAATATTCATAAGAATCCTCTCGCGCTATCCCTGCTCTCGTTTTCACCTAACTAAAATAGCTTGAAACAAGACAACCACAGCATATTTTTGTCGAAAACCAACTCTCATGACATTATTTTAGACAAGAGGCCACCACAAAATCAGGGTTGCAAAGGGGTGGAAAATTTCCGGTAAATTTCTGGAAACTTTCCGGAAACTTTCCATGGAAACTTTAGCTTGGGAATTTTAGAAATATTCAAAAATGGAAATTTGTGGAATTTATGTGAATTTATGGGAATTAACTGGACATTTTGGATGATTTTAAGAAACATAGACCATATGACTCATATACCAACAACATATTTTGTCATAAGAAGACATTTTTGCAAAACAGATACAATTAAAATAAAAATATAGCATTTTTCTTTTAAAAAAGAAAAATATGTAGATTGTAAACTGAACAAATGGAAAGGGCTATCAAAACATTTAAATGATGTATGAAATCAGGTGTGGTTATGTAAAACTGTTTAGCAGGACGCAGAACAAACAGAACATTTTTTGCTATCTAGCACCATGATAAGCTAACTTCTTTAATACAAAGGTGCTAGCTAGCTTACCTTTAACATATCTGCCTTACTGAGCTAGCAGTCTATATTTTTATTGGGCTAGCTAAAATCTAACATTTTAGAACAAATATCATCTAAGTTATATCATCATAACTTGCTTGACTGTTTGTAGTCCTCAAATGTGTAGCCTCACGTGTCTGTATCAGTGACTGTATGTGGCTCATAAAGGTTGCTTTAGCAGTCCATAATTCTAGAAATCATTGAGATGTGATAGGAGGATGCACAATGTGTATAGGAGGTGCAGCCTCAATAGCCCTGCATTAAGAAATGTGTTATGCCCCTGTGATTGAAGAATAGTAAATTTTAGGCTACTCAACTTTATGCATATCACATCTCATAGTTTTAGCCAAGACTGCAAAAATATTATTTTCTACCAACTATCTTTATGTCCCTGACCTTTAGTTGAGATAATTTACAGTTTTTTCCAATTAATTCCCGTTAATTCCTGTTAATTCCAATAAATTCCCGTTATTTCCCATGGAAAGTTTCCAACTTTGAAAATTCCCGGAATTTTGCAACCCTACACAAAATTAATGATAAATATGATGGAATGAGACCTTTAAGTAGGTACGGTACTGAACACTGATCATCAATTTCTGATCATACCGGAGAATGACAAAACTACAACACAAAACCCTGAAATACATAATGTTTTAATACACACAGTTTTAAGACGATTCTTATATCTACACTTCAAATACAACACAACACTAAAATAGAGAGCAAGACAATTCTTATACTTACACTTCAAACGCACTAAACTCCAGAGTAAGGCGTGTTGGCAGTCCATCTGGATCACCTGTATATCACAACAGCCCACCCACACCCACACACACACACAGACACACACAGACATACCCACACACACACACACACACACAGACATACCCACACACACACCTCAATCAATCCTCTGTTTTTCAGTGAATTAACCTCACGTTTGTATAAATACTTTCAAAACAGCTGAATTTTTCTGAGCATTCAGATATATTTATGGGCACCCACTTCAAAATATTTGTTCATTCATGATATAAAATGTCTGTACAGAACAGGGCAGACATTTTTACTGAGCCCTTGTAAAGAGCTTTAAGGGGCATGTTATCACTGCACCTTAGTGTGCATTTGACAAACATGCCAAAGCACAGCCTATCCCTAACTCTTACCATACGAAATAAAAATAGGAACACTCTAGTTCAGTAAAGACCAAGAAACCAGGCAACATGCTTTAAATATAGTATGTAAAGTTATTAGGGATAACACACCAAGTTTCAGAAATACACTCATTTCCCCCTTCCCCCACTTTAAAAAAAAAAAATAGCTTTACCGTTCTGTAGTTCATCCAACTGTTCTCTAACTCTGGCACTTTGGGCTTCAGCCTAGCGTCTCATCTACTTAGCATGTTGCATGTAGGGTACTAACAATTCTGATGGGTTTTTTTATCTTTCAACAAAAAAAATGAAATCTAATGTTTTAGGCTGATATGACATTAAACTATACTTTCACTACAATGTATTAATCAAGGAACTGTGCAATGACATTCACAGCTTGCAACACTTGATTTGGATACATGGAAGTAATATTGAGATGTGGTGGCAAATCCCTCATTTAAATGCACTGAGAATAATGAGAGTATAGTTTCATGTCATTTGAGCCGAGAAAATCACCATGCTTATTTTTTCATTGGTTATTACTACTTTAAACAACTACATTTGAGTTTAAATTATTAAAAAGATAAAATTCTAGTTAGAATCAACAAGATTCTAATAACTGAATTGTTTAACTCAGGGGGGAGAAAATAATTGCACTTCCTCAAATGGCGATGTCTCCCTTTAAACATTTTAGCAGAAGTTCTAATAACTGTTCACTTGCCATTGTAGTAGTATCCTTTGATGCTTTTGGGACTCTCATCAAGTCGGTAATCATTAAGTTTCTTCTGTGTTAACTGGTGCCAGAACCCAGCCTCCAAAGCACTGCAGAACGGAGCAAACTGCAGCTTCACAGTCCCCAGGCCCTTATCAATAGAGCCATCAGCCATTCTGAAGTCAAAGTCTCTCTCACTGTGCAGTAAGATGCTAGAGAAACATTGAAGGAGGGGGGTTGAGAACGGTCAGTTTGAATTAAGTAAGAATTATAGGCCTAAACCTATCATTTCGAATGACACCTGTAATAGAAACAGAAGACTAAACAGAAATAAAAACCTATGTATTTTTCTGGAATATTAAGGCACAGCAAATGTAACCAGTAAAATGATAATTCATTTGAATGTAAACTTTTCCCTATTGTAAGTTTCGTCACTGTTATTCTAAGTGCACTAACGTTATACAGCAGGTTAATAATTTTGACACTTCTCGATTGTCACTGTCAATTATCCAAGAATTCATAGTGCCAATGTCACTCAGATTGAAAATTAGTCACCACTTCTAGCACATTGAGTGATCAGACTAAGTGCTATCTTTGTACTACAAACGAATGTGGCACATAATGTTGATCTAATTGTAGGCTACCATGCATAGACTACGTCTGATGAGTAAGCCTAACATCATTGAGAGCTTGCTGCTCCTCTTCATGTGACACTCGTTTGCATGTGACTAAGAATGATGAATCGATTTGGTCAAATAATCTTTAAAATAAAAAGCTACAGAAGGAAATAACACGTTCCAAATCATATAAGTGATTTGCAGATGAATAGCACAAGAAATCGACAGCTGTTCCATGGTGCGGCGATTAAAAATTACAATAACTCTGATATTTAGTTTTGGAAAACCAGTATCGGTACAAATCTAAATCTCACTCACCAAAACGTTGACTTCCTTGTTCAGAAGTACACGTGATCCACTGTAGGCAATGACGTCAAAGTCAATGCATCCTGAAATTAGCAAACTGTTTAGCTAGCTAACTGGTAAGGAAGCCACCGCCACCTGCAACATACACTTATGTTGCCCTACAATGTGTTTAAATTATCGTACCTGTTCCTTGTTTGGCAAGTAGTGGTTACTAATGAACTAGTGAGTTGCACCAAAGTTGTTTTATTTACACGAAGTTATGCTAACTAGCTAGCTTGTTCATTCATTCGTTCTACCCAGTCTAAAAAGCTGTTACACATGTGTTTTTCACTGTTCAATGGGAATGATTTAGCATCCAATCCACGCAATGATACCAAAGTATCGATATTAGCATACTACAACTGGCAATGATGTTCAGTTCCAACAAACAGTTTCAAAAGAGATGATGAAATGTCTGTGTGGGCTAAAACGTCCGCCTTCTTATTTACTGGGTCCTTGTCTGTACCATTATGGTGCCAATAGCATAGAATAAAAGACAAAAAACCAAAAGACTATCAAGAAAACACAAACGACAAGGCAAGAAAAAACCGACAGAAATCGATAAGTTCCGTTTCTTTTCATGTCTAGCTAGGTGAAAGTTAAATAAACATTAGTTATGACAGGAACAGTCGCGCAATCTATAGCTAAAAATGACTAATTTCTGTATTACCACAACATTAATGTATAGTCTAAAACTAAATCCCCAAACTCTTTGGAGGCGCTCATAACATGCAGCTGGTTTCAGCACGTTCCGGAATTCTTTCAGTCTGGGACGCTGCCGAATTGACGCAGCCCAATGGGAGCCAAGTTCACTGTAATATATAATATAAATGCTGAGGCTATTTTGTATCATTCTATGGGATGTTACTGCATGGACAATGTTAGGCTACTTTTAAGTCGGTCATCAAATTACCCACTTCTCCCTCAAAAATCGCAATTAAACAGAAAATATGATTTGGTTTGATAAAGGATTAAGCCCATCAAAAGGTTTTCTACATGGCTTTGAACCCACCTGTCAAACTGGCAGTCATGAAAAAAAAAAAATTGGTTTGATGTAGGCCATAGTTGTCTGCCTGTTTAAAAAGAATGAGAAAAATAATTTGTTGTCACATGGCAAATGCTAAAGCCCATCCAGAAGCTCCCTACGTTGCTCTAAGCCCACCTATATCAGACAGGCTGTGATGGTGCCTGGGATTTAGGGACAGGGCTAATGAGCTCCAATGACTTGGCCAGATGGACTTGCAAATTCCTGTGCAAATGTTAACTTGAACAGAACCATGGAGGTGGTAAGTCAATGTAATGAGGCGTGTATTGATGCCACCATTTTTAAACCCCAAAACACAACACCTCAGGAATTCATAAGTAGACTCCTGATCCGATATATACCCATGAGATCATGGGTAGAACTGGCATGTATGTAACGTTTACATCATGAAAAAAAGAGTTTGTCTGCTTAGTCTACACTTTTTCAAAAATAGGTTACATTTTTGTTCAGAGAATATGTTTGCTGATTAAAATGCATTTAATTCAACCCCATGATCAGCAGATGTTTTATATATCAACCACCGACTTTCTCATTCATCACAAACGTTTTCTACCATCATCTTAATAGAAAGTGCATTGATTAAGGTATGGCATGGTATGGTATGGTAGTATGGATTTCTAACTCACCATGTCTACCATCATCTTAAAGGGATTATCCGGAGTGAATCAACCCGTAGCTCTGTTGACTGAGGCAAATGGTGTCTACAGGTATCAGAATGACAGCAGTAAGTACAACGTAGACCGAATTCACGAACTGGCCGCTAACGCTAAGCATATTGGGCATATGAAAACGAAACTGACATGCCCTAATCAGTTAGCGCTGGCTGCCGTTTCGTTACTCGGTCTACCGTGCATGAAAATCTGTCGTTCTTATACCTATGGATAGCACTTTGCAACGTGAATCAACAGAGCTACGTGTTGTTTCACTCCGGATAATTCCTTTAATAGAAAGTGCATTGATTAAGGTATGGTATGGTATGGTATGGTAGTATGGATTTCTAACTCACTGTGTCCTTCTAACCAGCACATGGTGTGATTTCGGTGTTCATGCGTGTGTGCAGGTACAAAAAAGTGACAGCAACAAAAGCAACTTGTTAAAATGTCTTCTCTATTTTTCTGAAACAGCAAAGATCCATTTTTAACATCCTTGGAACTTCAGACTAGCCAGTGAGTGATGTGTCTGATGATGTGTTTCTCGGCAACAGGCGGACACCCCACCCAGTAACTGTGCCCAGCAGCCTCCAGTCCCCTAAATGTAATTTCTTAAATATATATCCCATCTGATACAGATCATACAGAAGCAATATCACATTCAGACTGTGTTTTGGGGATTCCGTTATCCACTTCACTTGACAGTGACTGATACTGTAATGTTGACAGTATTTCTTCCTTGCATGCTTTGATGAAAGAAAAATTAGACAATTTCCTCTGCAATTAAAACAGTGTACAAACTACACTGATTTAGCCTCTCTCCCCTCAGCATGCATACAATGCCATAACAAGCAATACAAGGCAAACATTATGGGGTATGTAATATTTTTTTGAATACCCTTTTGAAATTGTCATTACACATGGGATATATAAAAGGGTTCAGTGTGGAATTGATATATCCCAGCCAGATAGTGAACATGTGTAGATCATGGTGGACACAAGTTGTGCAAAAAGCCATGACCATGAAGGTTATGAAGTAGGGTATCCAACACACCATGAATCCAGTGATGATGAAACCTAATTGTTGTGCAGCTTTACGTTCCTTGTGAATGCGCAGATTCTGCACACACTGCCTGGAGTGATCACGAAACTTCTGCCAACTATGTTTAATAGTTACTGTTTTTGAAGTGTCCAGTTTTTGGCTTGATTCTTCGGACCATGACCTCCTACATGGTTGTGAGTGTTCGTCACAGCTGACTGCATGAGCAAGTTGTGCTTTGTTCGATGTTAACTCACCAACACTCACCACAGAGATTGCTATCATAACATTGCAGTTGGCAGCTGACACCATCATCTTTGGGTCATCATCACCCTTTTCAGCTGACTGTAAAAAACTAATGGGTAGGACTGACACCCTGGAGGGACTCTCGTTCCCTAAACCGTCCCCTTCAACTGAGCATGTTTCCTTTGTGTGTTCCACACCTTTTGTCTTTCTTTTCACAGAGAAAAATGAACTTTTTTTGATGAAGGACTTTCTCAGACTTGTCTGGCTTTCTTTGACTCCTTCCTCATCAGTGTTGCGCCCCCTGATTTCAGCTGGCTGCTCTAGGCTAAACTGATCCAATAAGCCCTCATTGGGCCTCTGTGTGGTCAGATCAAGACTGTTCCTGTGGAAGTCTCCGTGAAATCCTTTGTGTTCAACCTCACAGTTCTTGGAGTTAGCGTCCACCGGACTGGAAATGCTCTCCCACTGCCGATAGTGTTCCCTCACTGCAATAAATATTTTGGAGTAGAACCACAGCATCAGTACTGAGGGGACATAGAAATTCAAAATGGCCGTCACAACCTTGAACCATGTGACAAAACGGAAATCTGTGTCACACCTTTTCTCGGTCTCAGGTTTGCGATCGACATGAGCAAAAGTTCTCCAGCCAAGAATAGGCAAGACCCACATCATGGACAGCAGCCAGGCCCCGGAGATCATGAGGATCGCTCTGCCCTTCGTCCGATACTTGAGGTAACGAAGCGGATGCTGCACTGAACGGTACCGGTCCAGACACAGGATGAATAGACTGAAGATGGATGCAGTGCTCGCCACATAGTCCATAACCAGCCAGAACTGGCACACAGCTCGACCCAGCTTCCACTCATCTTCCAGCAAGTAGGCCAGGTTCAGGGGCATCACAGTAGCGCCGACTATGAGGTCTGCCACAGCAAGGCTGACGATGTAGAGGTTTCCCACGGTGTGCAGCATCCGCTCCTTCCTCACGGCATACAGAACCAGAATGTTCATGAAGACGGTCAGCAGAGCCACACTGCCCAAGAGCACACCCAGAAACCCACTATGCAGCTGCTGCTGGAGAGACACTGAGGCATTAGTTTGAGCAATGCAGCCTGTTGCTGTCCCTTCTGGCCATGTGCCATTATGTTTGCAGTCTACTGTTGACTGGGCAGACTCCATTGGGGTTATCCAAGCTGATGTCACATAATGGCTGAAAAATATATGTAAACTCATCAGGAAAAGTCAGTTCAGTTAAGTTATTCAGCTAACTCCCACTCCCTATCATAAATAGTGTATTTGATTATCATTTAAAAAAGGATACCAAATGTGATAATTTATACATCTTCACAATACATTTCATTATTTAGTGCAATGCTCTACACTCAATTTCCTCCATTTACTATAGGTCTTAGGAGACTAAAAACATTTTGTTTAGTTGTTCTTTAATTACAGATATTAATAGCATGCCTGAGAAGGCATGTTTACCAAATAATGTCTAGCCATCCATGAAGGAAAAAAGGAATCGTGTTGCTGTCAAAATATTTAGGCTACATTTTCATTTTGCATATCCTGTAAAAAAAATTGTGAACATCATGAACAGTCAGGCTATTTGTTCATTTTATTGGCTACGTTTATAGGCTACCTCCTTGTAAATTGGTCCGCTAAATGTTCCCAAATCCCAAAGATCCGGGTGAAACGTTGCCGCATCTAACCGCTTCAATCAACACTAAACAACTTTTTCTTAAGCTTTTAGTGTGTGCGTTTTGGAGAATGTATTTTTTGTTTCTTCGCTATCTATGGCAAATGGTGTTAAAATAGTTCTAATAAGTAGGCTATAACCCTCTGCCACCTGTGGATTGCCTCGTCAGAACGTATAGGGTAGACTACATTAAGCGAGCTGTGTAGGCTATACCCTTCTCTACCCGCACAATAACTGAAGAAGAACGCACTGTTTTTGGTTATCTCGTTTTGAAGATAAAATAGTGTTACAAGCCCTATCGAACAATATTTACGTTTTGTAGGCTACTTTTTACCAACTCCCGTTTAGTTCACCACCCGTTATCGATGATCAACTGGTTTAACGACATTAACCTCTTAATGAACGCCCCAAGAAAAGAAAAGAAAAGAAAAGAAAGGAAAAGAAAAGGTGACCCAAACTTACCGCAAAATTTAGTCTCACACACAAGAAGATGCGGTGGTAGGCAGACCTGTTGTCCGTGTAGAGGGCTACTGCACACGGCTGAAAGGTAGGCTAAATCTAAGGCTTGGCAGTGAGTACACACCCACTGATAAACTGCTCCTCATCTGGTTGTCAAGATTTCTGCTACCTTCCAGTGGACAGTAGTCTTTCTGATTGCTTAGCCTACTGGAGGCTACGTAAAGAATACTAACCTTCTGAACTAGCCTATACATTACAGGCTATAGTGACTTACAGTGCTGTAGGCTATAAAATATTTTAAATAGCCCAGATTCTTCCCTGTCAAATTGCCTTGCACTCTTCAACTTATTTACTTTGTGGGCTGCCTATTTACTGTATATGAAAGAAAAATGCCATTGTTGTGCATGTGCTACATTACATTGCATAATTTCATACATGTTACAGTAAACTTAATTAAATAATTGGTAGAATTGTCCACTATAGACAATGAGTTCTCCTTAGACAGTGATTCTAGCCTGGGTCTATAGTATATAAAATGTAAGCCAGTCCCTAATGAAAAAAAATTTCGGCAGTAGCATATTGCATTTTCTGTCCAAAACTTTGTGTAGCAAGCCTACAATTTTGCAGTGTCTCTGTAGCATACAGTTTCTCAGTGGACTATTATTAAAACGTGAACTTGAAACCACTTCGGCATAATGAAGTGCAAGCCACTAGATAGATAGATAGATAGAGTCTTTATTGCCCTATAAAGGATATTCTTCTTCACACTTCACTCCATTTCATAAAAGACAGCAGCATTGATGTTGACATCATTGTCTCATACATAT
>JAGFZM010003816.1:0-10967 GCA_017657215.1 Limnothrissa miodon
AGCATAAACAGCATTAAAGCCTTCAGAATCTACCTAACTGTGTCCACTAATGCAGGAGGCAAAGTTTTGGTGTTCCAGCTAAAGTGCTCTTCACAGAAACAGTACTGTGTGCTGGGCAAGGGGTTTAGGCAGCTCAGACATGTTTTAGCAGGGCTTAAAAGACCGTAGTTATGGATAACCATTTATGGTGAAGACCATGGTTATCAAGAAAGCTTTTGTATTTAGATATAAGAAAAAGCTAAAAAAACGATAACTAGAATCGAAATGAATTAGACATTAGACATTATTACATTCTAGTAAAGATGCCTCCTGAGACAGCAAGCTGAATGGGATGAGCTCCAGACCAGCGCTGTGGGGAAGTCCCAATCAGGTGTTAGTGTGCAGGAAGACATGGCCAGTAGGGATGGACAATTAATCGCATTTGCAATATAATCGCAATTTTGAAAAGCGCAATTTCAAAATCGCAGAGGCGCGCAATTTTTTCTTTTTGTTTTGTAACTGTATAGACTGCAGAGACTTGTTTGTTAGCTACACTCTGCACTATGTTAAACAAGGATTGGGGTTCAATGCAACAAGATATTCTCTTGAATAAAAATATGCTGATTAATGAGTAGTTCATTTTCTATTTTTAATTAGACATTGTGTACAAATATGCATATTAATGGGACATATTTGGTGCTTGTGATCGTTATTGTGAAAAATCGCAATCGCAATCGCAATATTGGTTGAAAAAAAAAAAATCGCAATTTGGATTTTTGCCAAAACCGCACATCCCTAATGGCCAGGCTTGATATCCCGTTTGGCCTTTCTGACCACGCTTAGATTAGGAGCAGCTGATCTGGTCCACCTCATCCCATCTGGATCTGCCATTAGCTTAGGGAAGGCTGGGCGTGTCCATCCTTGGACTGGGTGTGGAACAATGACTCGGCCAACAGCTTTCCTCTTTGGGATTGTGGAACAAGGACTCGGCCAACAGCTTTCCTCTTTGGGATTGTGGAACAATGACTCGGCCAACAGCTTTCCTCTTTGGGATTGTGGAACAATGACTCAGCCAACAGCTTTCCTCTTTGGGATTGTGGAACAATGACTCAGCCAACAGCTTTCCTCTTTGGGATTGTTGCTGATTGAAACCACTGCTGAGGCAACAGATCTGATCTGAGGGGGCCAAGACTGAGCCTACAACCACATTTACCTTTTATGCATGAACTCAAATGTGTTCATATCTTAAAATCTCTGTACAGATTTCCAGTGTTTTTTTTCTTGTATTCGATTCAAGAATGTGAAGGATAAATATGTATGGTCCATATGGCACTGTTGAAACAAAAACTGGGGTTTTGTACTGTATTGTTTATATTTAGGAAATAATAGATCATTTAATCTAAAAGTTGTTATAATATTATTTACCCAAACAATACACATGTGGACATTTTGCTATGACAAATTCACATCCATCACATCCATTTAAATCAACCAGTACACTAAATGACCTGTTAGAGAAAGAGGCTCTAAAGTCTCTGTCTTTACCTCAGACGCCTCCTTGTCCAAGAGTGCCTTCTTGTCAATGGATCTGAACGCGTCTAATGTGTTAGTGTTGTAGAGAATGCCTGAGGCAAGACAACAGCGAGCTGGGGTGGGACCATCACTAGGCAAAAACAAAACAAAACAAAACAAAACAGTCCCATTGCACCAAATGGATTGTATGACAAATCAAAGCCGTCGCTTAAGATCAGATGGGAATAAATCAGGCAGCTATAAACAACCAATGGTTTCAAATAAAGAAGTATGCTAGAGAACTGTTTTGAATAGGCAGCAGAGTGGGTGGTTTAAAAAGCTATTAAAATAATGTTTATCAACTGGATCACATGTTTATAGTGAGTTGTTTGAGAATCTAATTGTGAGACGGTGTAGGCCATTGAGTACAAGTTTATTCTAGATTTTAAAACCCTGCACACTTTCTCCTTCAACTAAACCCCCTAATCTGGCCCATTAGGACCACTCAAGCTCCTTATATAGGTCTCAAGGTTTCTGGAGCGGTGTACCCTCCTCGAGCTAGATAAAAGTAAATGTTATCGTTAATAATTAAATGGTAATTAGTAAATGAGGGCCTTTGAGCTTGAGTGTTTGTCTAGAACATGCATATAAAGGGCTAAAGTAAAACTTCCCCTGGTCATTATTTATCAACATTAAGATAACATCTTGTTTTTTTTTACCTAATTCACAAGAAAAATATGACTCCATAGGTTTAAAATGGGCAATGGGCATCCTTTATTTTCTAACTACAGTCGTAGGGTAGCCTCAGACGATACTGATCATCCACTCAATAAATATTCAACTCATTATTCATTAAAGGTCTCCTTCCAAAATAAACCGTTTAATACTAAATTTTTTTACATTACCATAGGTCAGCCCTATTCGCCTGTGTTAGAAAACAGGCGGGAAAAACGAGCAAATCGGAAAAGCCGTACAAGCCTAGGTCACATTAACGTTAGCTATGCAGTTAGCCCGCCCTCAAGAAAACATTATTAACATGCCTGCAGACAGACCCACTAGAGTGAACGTCACAGTGCTGTGAGCCAATCAAAGGCGACACGTTTGCGTATCATTAATATTCATAAGAATCCTCTCGCGCTATCCCTGCTCTCGTTTTCACCTAACTAAAATAGCTTGAAACAAGACAACCACAGCATATTTTTGACGAAAACCAACTCTCATGACATTATTTTAGACAAGAGGCCACCACAAAATTAATGATAAATATGATGGAATGAGACCTTTAAGTAGGTACGGCACTGAACACTGATCATCAATTTCTGATCATACCGGAGAATGACAAAACTACAACACAAAACCCTGAAATACATAATGTTTTAATACACACAGTTTTAAGACGATTCTTATATCTACACTTCAAATACAACACAACACTAAAATAGAGAGCAAGACAATTCTTATACTTACACTTCAAACGCACTAAACTCCAGAGTAAGGCGTGTTGGCAGTCCATCTGGATCACCTGTATATCACAACAGCCCACCCACACACACACACGCACACACAGACAGACATACCCACACACACACCTCAATCAATCCTCTGTTTTTCAGTGAATTAACCTCACGTTTGTATAAATACTTTCAAAACAGCAGAATTTTTCTGAGCATTCAGATATATTTATGGGCACCCACTTCAAAATATTTGTTCATTCATGACATAAAATGTCTGTACAGAACAGGGCAGACATTTTTACTGAGCCCTTGTAAAGAGCTTTAAGGGGCATGTTATCACTGCACCTTAGCGTGCATTTGACAAACATGCCAAAGCACAGCCTATCCCTAACTCTTACCATACGAAAAAAAAAATAGGAACACTCTAGTTCAGTAAAGACCAAGAAACCAGGCAACATGCTTTAAATATAGTATTTAAAGTTATTAGGGATAACACACCAAGTTTCAGAAATACACTCATTTCCCCCTTCCCCCACTTAAAAAAAAAAAAAAAAATAGCTTTACCGTTCTGTAGTTCATCAAACTGTTCTCTAACTCTGGCACTTTGGGCTTCAGCCTAGCGTCTCATCTATTTAGCATGTTGCATGTAGGGTACTAACAATTCTGATGGGGTTTTTTTTTATCTTTCAACAAAAAAAATGAAATCTAATGTTTTAGGCTGATATGACATTAAACTATACTTTCACTACAATGTATTAATCAAGGAACTCTGCAATGACATTCACAGCTTGCAACACTTGATTTGGATACATGGAAGTAATATTGAGATGTGGTGGCAAATCCCTCATTTAAATGCACTGAGAATAATGAGAGTATAGTTTCATGTCATTTGAGCCGAGAAAATCACCATGCTTATTTTTTCATTGGTTATTACTACTTTAAACAACTACATTTGAGTTTAAATTATTAAAAAGATAAAATTCTAGTTAGAATCAATAAGATTCTAATAACTGAATTGTTTAACTCAGGGGGGAGAAAATAAGTGCACTTCCTCAAATGGCGATGTCTCCCTTTAAACATTTTAGCAGAAGTTCTAATAACTGTTCACTTGCCATTGTAGTAGTATCCTTTGATGCTTTTGGGACTCTCATCAAGTCGGTAATCATTAAGTTTCTTCTGTGTTAACTGGTGCCAGAACCCAGCCTCCAAAGCACTGCAGAACGGAGCAAACTGCAGCTTCACAGTCCCCAGGCCCTTATCAACAGAGCCATCAGCCATTCTGAAGTCAAAGTCTCTCTCACTGTGCAGTAAGATGCTAGAGAAACATTGAAGGAGAGGGGTTGAGAACGGTCAGTTTGAATTAAGTAAGAATTGTAGGCCTAAACCTATCATTTCGAATGACACCAGTAATAGAAACAGAAGACTAAACAGAAATAAAAACCTATGTATTTTTCTGGAATATTAAGGCACAGCAAATGTAACCAGTAAAATGATAATTCATTTGAATGTAAACTTTTCCCTATTGTAAGTTTCGTCACTGTTATTCTAAGTGCACTAACGTTATACAGCAGGTTAATAATTTTGACACTTCTCGATTGTCACTGTCAATTATCCAAGAATTTATAGTGCCAATGTCACTCAGATTGAAAATAAGTCACCACTTCTAGCACATTGAGTGATCAGACTAAGTGCTATCTTTGTACTACAAACGAATGTGGCACATAATGTTGATCTAATTGTAGGCTACCATGCATAGACTACGTCTGATGAGTAAGCCTAACATCATTGAGAGCTTGCTGTTCCTCTTCATGTGACACTCGTTTGCATGTGACTAAGAATGATGAATCGATTTGGTCAAATAATCTTTAAAATAAAAAGCTACAGAAGGAAATAACACGTTCCAAATCATATAAGTGATTTGCAGATGAATAGCACAAGAAATCGACAGCTGTTCCATGGTGCGGCGATTAAAAATTACAATAACTCTGATATTTAGTTTTGGAAAACCAGTATCGGTACAAATCTAAATCTCACTCACCAAAACGTTGACTTCCTTGTTCAGAAGTACACGTGATCCACTGTAGGCAATGACGTCAAAGTCAATGCATCCTGAAATTAGCAAACTGTTTAGCTAGCTAACTGGTAAGGAAGCCACCGCCACCTGCAACATACACTTATGTTGCCCTACAATGTGTTTAAATTATCGTACCTGTTCCTTGTTTGGCAAGTAGTGGTTACTAATGAACTAGTGAGTTGCACCAAAGTTGTTTTATTTACACGAAGTTATGCTAACTAGCTAGCTTGTTCATTCATTCGTTCTACCCAGTCTAAAAAGCTGTTACACATGTGTTTTTCACTGTTCAGTGGGAATGATTTAGCATCCAATCCACGCAATGATACCAAATTATCGATATTAGCATACTACAACTGGCAATGATGTTCAGTTCCAACAAACAGTTCCAAAAGAGATGATGAAATGTCTGTGTGGGCTAAAACGTCCGCCTTCTTATTTACTGGGTCCTTGTCGGTACCATTATGGTGCCAATAGCATAGAATAAAAGACAAAAAACCAAAAGACTATCAAGAAAACACAAACGACAAGGCAAGAAAAAACCGACAGAAATCGATAAGTTCCGTTTCTTTTCATGTCTAGCTAGGTGAAAGTTAAATAAACATTAGTTATGACAGGAACAGTCGCGCAATCTATAGCTAAAAATGACTAATTTCTGTATTACCACAACATTAATGTATAGTCTAAAACTAAATCCCCAAACTCTTTGGAGGCGCTCATAACATGCAGCTGGTTTCAGCACGTTCCGGAATTCTTTCAGTCTGGGACGCTGCCGAATTGACGCAGCCCAATGGGAGCCAAGTTCACTGTAATATATAATATAAATGCTGAGGCTATTTTGTATCATTCTATGGGATGTTACTGCATGGACAATGTTAGGCTACTTTTAAGTCGGTCATCAAATTACCCACTTCTCCCTCAAAAATCGCAATTAAACAGAAAATATGATTTGGTTTGATAAAGGATTAAGCCCATCAAAAGGTTTTCTACATGGCTTTGAACCCACCTGTCAAACTGGCAGTCATGAAAAAAAAAAAATTGGTTTGATGTAGGCCATAGTTGTCTGCCTGTTTAAAAAGAATGAGAAAAATAATTTGTTGTCATATGGCAAATGCTAAAGCCCATCCGGAAGCTCCCTACGTTGCTCTAAGCCCACCTATATCAGACAGGCTGATGAGATGGTGCCTGGGATTTAGGGACAGGGCTAATGAGCTCCAATGACTTGGCCAGATGGACTTGCAAATTCCTGTGCAAATGTTAACTTGAACAGAACCATGGAGGTAGTAAGTCAATGTAATGAGGCGTGTATTGATGCCACCATTTTTAAACCCCAAAACACAACACCTCAGGAATTCATAAGTAGACTCCTGATCCGATATATACCCATGAGATCATGGGTAGAACTGGCATGTATGTAACGTTTACATCATGAAAAAAAGAGTTTGTCTGCTTAGTCTACACTTTTTCAAAAATAGGTTACATTTTTGTTCAGAGAATATGTTTGCTGATTAAAATGCATTTAATTCAACCCCATGATCAGCAGATGTTTTATATATCAACCACCGACTTTCTCATTCACCACAAACGTTTTCTACCATCATCTTAATAGAAAGTGCATTGATTAAGGTATGGCATGGTATGGTATGGTAGTATGGATTTCTAACTCACCATGTCTACCATCATCTTAAAGGGATTATCCCGAGTGAATCAACCCGTAGCTCTGTTGACTGAGGCTGTCAAATGGTGTCTATAGGTATCAGAATGACAGCAGTAAGTACAACGTAGACCGAATTCACGAACTGGCCGCTAACGCTAAGCATATTGGGCATATGAAAACGAAACTGACATGCCCTAATCAGTTAGCGCTGGCTGCCGTTTCGTTACTCGGTCTACCGTGCATGAAAATCTGTCGTTCTTATACCTATGGATAGCACTTTGCAACGTGAATCAACAGAGCTACGTGTTGTTTCACTCCGGATAATTCCTTTAATAGAAAGTGCATTGATTAAGGTATGGTATGGTATGGTATGGTAGTATGGATTTCTAACTCACTGTGTCCTTCTAACCAGCACATGGTGTGATTTCGGTGTTCATGCGTGTGTGCAGGTACAAAAAAGTGACAGCAACAAAAGCAACTTGTTAAAATGTCTTCTCTATTTTTCTGAAACAGCAAAGATCCATTTTTAACATCCTTGGAACTTCAGACTAGCCAGTGAGTGATGTGTCTGATGATGTGTTTCTCGGCAACAGGCGGACACCCCACCCAGTAACTGTGCCCAGCAGCCTCCAGTCCCCTAAATGTAATTTCTTAAATATATATCCCATCTGATACAGATCATACAGAAGCAATATCACATTCAGACTGTGTTTTGGGGATTCCGTTATCCACTTCACTTGACAGTGACTGATACTGTAATGTTGACAGTATTTCTTCCTTGCATGCTTTGATGAAAGAAAAATTAGACAATTTCCTCTGCAATTAAAACAGTGTACAAACTACACTGATTTAGCCTCTCTCCCCTCAGCATGCATACAATGCCATAACAAGCAATACAAGGCAAACATTATGGGGTATGTAATATTTTTTTGAATACCCTTTTGAAATTGTCATTACACATGGGATATATAAAAGGGTTCAGTGTGGAATTTATATATCCCAGCCAGATAGTGAACATGTGTAGATCATGGTGGACACAAGTTGTGCAAAAAGCCATGACCATGAAGGTTATGAAGTAGGGTATCCAACACACCATGAATCCAGTGATGATGAAACCTAATTGTTGTGCAGCTTTACGTTCCTTGTGAATGCGCAGATTCTGCACACACTGCCTGGAGTGATCACGAAACTTCTGCCAACTATGTTTAATAGTTACTGTTTTTGAAGTGTCCAGTTTTTGGCTTGATTCTTCGGACCATGACCTCCTACATGGTTGTGAGTGTTCGTCACAGCTGACTGCACGAGCATGTTGTGCTTTGTTCGATGTTAACTCACCAACACTCACCACAGAGATTGCTATCATAACATTGCAGTTGGTAGCTGACACCATCATCTTTGGGTCATCATCACCCTTTTCAGCTGACTGTAAAAAACTAATGGGTAGGACTGACACCCTGGAGGGACTCTCGTTCCCTAAACCGTCCCCTTCAACTGAGCATGTTTCCTTTGTGTGTTCCACACCTTTTGTCTTTCTTTTCACAGAGAAAAATGAACTTTTTTTGATGAAGGACTTTCTCAGACTTGTCTGGCTTTCTTTGACTCCTTCCTCATCAGTGTTGCCCCCTCTGATTTCAGCTGGCTGCTCTAGGCTAAACTGATCCAATAAGCCCTCATTGGGCCTCTGTGTGGTCAGATCAAGACTGTTCCTGTGGAAGTCTCCATGAAATCCTTTGTGTTCAACCTCACAGTTCTTGGAGTTAGAGTCCACCGGACTGGAAATGCTCTCCCACTGCCGATAGTGTTCCCTCACTGCAATAAATATTTTGGAGTAGAACCAGAGCATCAGTACTGAGGGGACATAGAAATTCAAAATGGCCGTCACAACCTTGAACCATGTGACAAAACGGAAATCTGTGTCACACCTTTTCTCGGTCTCAGGTTTGCGATCGACATGAGCAAAAGTTCTCCAGCCAAGAATAGGCAAGACCCACATCATGGACAGCAGCCAGGCCCCGGAGATCAAGAGGATCGCTCTGCCCTTCGTCCGATACTTGAGGTAACGAAGCGGATGCTGCACTGAACGATACCGGTCCAGACACAGGATGAATAGACTGAAGATGGATGCTGTGCTCGCCACATAGTCCATAACCAGCCAGAACTGGCACACAGCTCGACCCAGCTTCCACTCATCTTCCAGCAAGTAGGCCAGGTTCAGGGGCATCACGGTAGCGCCGACTATGAGATCTGCCACAGCAAGGCTGACGATGTAGAGGTTTCCCACGGTGTGCAGCATCCGCTCCTTCCTCACGGCATACAGAACCAGAATGTTCATGAAGACGGTCAGCAGAGCCACACTGCCCAAGAGCACACCCAGAAACCCACTATGCAGCTGCTGCTGGAGAGACACTGAGGCATTAGTTTGAGCAATGCAGCCTGTTGCTGTCCCTTCTGGCCATGTGCCATTATGTTTGCAGTCTACTGTTGACTGGGCAGACTCCATTGGGGTTATCCAAGCTGATGTCACATAATGGCTGAAAAATATATGTAAACTCATCAGGAAAAGTCAGTTCAGTTAACTTATTCAGCTAACTCCCACTCCCTATCATAAATAGTGTATTTGATTATCATTTAAAAAAGGATACCAAATGTGATAATTTATACATCTTCACAATACATTTCATTATTTAGTGCAATGCTCTACACTCAATTTCCTCCATTTACTGTAGGTCTTAGGAGACTAAAAACATTTTGTTTAGTTGTTCTTTAATTACAGATATTAATAGCATGCCTGAGAAGGCATGTTTACCAAATAATGTCTAGCCATCCATGAAGGAAAAAAGGAATCGTGTTGCTGTCAAAATATTTAGGCTACATTTTCATTTTGCATATCCTGTAAAAAAAATTGTGAACATCATGAACAGTCAGGCTATTTGTTAATTTCATTGGCTACGTTTACAGGCTACCTCCTTGTAAATTGGTCCGCTAAATGTTCCCAAATCCCAAAGATCCGGGTGAAACGTTGCCGCATCTAACCGCTTCAATCAACACTAAACAACTTTTTCTTAAGCTTTTAGTGTGTGCGTTTTGGAGAATGTATTTTTTGTTTCTTCGCTATCTATGGCAAATGGTGTTAAAATAGTTCTAAGTAGGCTATAACCCTCTGCCACCTGTGGATTGCCTCGTCAGAACGTATAGGGTAGACTACATTAAGCGAGCTGTGTAGGTTATACCCTTCTCTACCCGCACAATAACTGAAGAAGAACGCACTGTTTTCGGTTATCTCGTTTTGAAGATAAAATAGTGTTACAAGCCCTATCGAACAATATTTACGTTTTGTAGGCTACTTTTTACCAACTCCCGTTTAGTTCACCACCCGTTATCGATGATCAACTGGTTTAACGACATTAACCTCTTAATGAACGCCCCAAGAAAAGAAAAGAAAAGAAAAGAAAAGAAAGGAAAAGAAAAGGTGACCCAAACTTACCGCAAAATTTAGTCTCACACACAAGAAGATGCGGTGGTAGGCAGACCTGTTGTCCGTGTAGAGGGCTACTGCACACGGCTGAAAGGTAGGCTAAATCTAAGGCTTGGCAGTGAGTACACACCCACTGATAAACTGCTCCTCATCTGGTTGTCAAGATTTCTGCTACCTTCCAGTGGACAGTAGTCTTTCTGATTGCTTAGCCTACTGTAGGCTACGTAAAGAATACTAACCTTCTGAACTAGCCTATACATTACAGGCTATAGTGACTTACAGTGCTGTAGGCTATAAAATATTTTAAATAGCCCAGATTCTTCCCTGTCAAATTGCCTTGCACTCTTCAACTTATTTACTTTGTGGGCTGCCTATTTACTGTATATGAAAGAAAAATGCCATTGTTGTGCATGTGCTACATCACATTGCATAATTTCATACATGTTACTTAATTAAATAATTGGTAGAATTGTCCACTATAGACAATGAGTTCTCCTTAGACAGTGATTCTAGCCTGGGTCTATAGTATATAAAATGTAAGCCAGTCCCTAATGAAAAAAAATTTCGGCAGTAGCATATTGCATTTTCTGTCCAAAACTTTGTGTAGCAAGCCTACAATTTTGCAGTGTCTCTGTAGCATACAGTTTCTCAGTGGACTATTATTAAAACGTGAACTTGAAACCACTTCGGCATAATGAAGTGCAAGCCACTAGATAGATAGATAGATAGAGTCTTTATTGCCCTATATTCTTCATCACACATCATTCCATTCCATAAAAGACAGCAGCATTGATGTTGACATCATTGTCTCATACATAT
>JAGFZM010003817.1:0-32300 GCA_017657215.1 Limnothrissa miodon
TATGTTAATATAGTTAGTATAATTTATATATCTGCTAATTAGCATTAGTTTACTGAATGATAATATTAGTCTACATCACTTGTAGGCATTGTTGGCATCATTAGCATTATTAACATTTTAAGCTTAAATGCTATTTTAATCTGTTTGAATCGTTTAAACTGTTTAAGCCAGTTTACTATCCAACTATTTAAGTATATACACCACTAGCCCACCCTACAATAAAAGGCAATTTTAAAACAGAATTTAAACTATTAACTCTTTTTTGCCTTTTGTAAAAATGCGCTATATAAATAAATTGAATTGAATTTTTTCATCTTTGCTACTTCATCTTTCTCTTCAGTCATCTGAATTATTTGTTCAATATTTTTCTACTTATCATTCTATTCAGCATTTTAATTATTAGTTCTAAGTTAAATGTAACTATTCAATCAATTAAACCGTTCAACTATCCCACTATTAACTCTATAAACTATTTAACTTAGAAATTCCATTACATAAAGTTAATTGCACTGCATTTTTATGCAAACGTAATTCCCTGGAATTACATTCTCTATTTTTTCTTAGCTTTTTAATTTCTATAATTCTAACAGCAGCAGGCATCCCAACACTGCAAACACACCATACATCTTCACTTACAAACATACATACATCTTCACACACAAACACACATTTCTATTTTGCTCAGTGTAGAGTGACAGGCAGCGGGTTGGTGAGCGTGATGCGCTAGGACTGGGAAGTGCAGTGCAAATTTCGAACCTGGGTCCCCTTGGGCACACGGACCCGAACGTTGTATGAATGTTGTTTCCATCTGCACCACTTATCTCACAGAAGTCCCTCGAATACGGAATGAGAATCACCTTTTATCAAAGGTAGGCAATCCACAATCTGCAGTGCAGCACAGCACACTAGACCCAATGGTAGCACCTCTAACAGCCCTGTCCCCTCCTCAGCTCCTCTCATGAGTCCTGCATTCTCCTTACAATTTTCAAGCCTTTCTTTAAAACATCATTCACGGGAAAATAAGTTGAAGCAGCTGCAATGCTTAGGATGTGCCACAGCAGCGACAAGTGGCAAAATATAACCTAGCTCTTGTGTTTTAAAGCAGCAAGGAGTTTTGAAAATCGCACCCTCTACAGATTGTAACGGAAGCTTGCCATAAGGCAAGTCAATTGTAGTTTTACAAGAACTACAGATCGCTACCCGATTGGACAAACTTGTTTAGTGCCATTAATGCCGATAGAGGGCCGCAGCGAGTATCGTTCACCTTGTTACAAGTTGATGGACAGGAACAATTTTGAAAACATTATTTTAAGGTTTTTTTTTTTGTTATTTTAAAGTCTTTGGTGCTGCTTTAGCTTTGGCAGGCTGTACAGGGAAGACTATTTATATTAATTATTTATACTAATTTATAACCTAATTCTGATTCATTATGAAGTGGTGTTAAGAGTAGCCAGTGCATGATTTTCAGTTCAAAAAATCACTTTCCTGTTCATACATACACCAATGAAATTTATATATGTATGTATGTATTTTTTTTATAATACCTTCTCAGAATTTCCCGGTCACCGCCATCTTGAAATTAAATCACGATAAGTCGATTGACAAACAGACACAAAATTATATTCTGTTGAAGTGCTTGGATTTCATCTGAAAATAAATGGTGACTATCTACATGAGCACTAAAGCACCAACAAATTATGAAACTTAAAAGAGTTTGACCAAAGACATTTATAAAGTTGTAGCTCGACAATCGACTTATCGTGATTTAATTTCAAGATGGCGGTGAAAGGGAAATTCTGAGAAGGTACTGTCTTTATAAACTGTCTTTTTAATAAACAACCAACCCCATACCCTGTGACAACCAACCCTGTTATGGGGCTGTTTGTCACATTGTGTCAGAGTGTCTTTGACAGTTAAATACTTCCTGTTACAATACGTTCTAAAGGTAAAAGGTATACACATTTAAAGCCAAGACATCAAGTTTTCATTTCATGTACTTTAGCCTAGTATTCGTATTAACAATGCAGTGTTTTCTAGTTATCAGTACATGCTTTTGGGCAAAAACGTAATCTTAATGCTGTAATGCATGTAATGCAGTTTATATTTAGGAAGTTACTGTGCTGCTTTTATACCATCCAGCAACAGTCTTAGGCTCTGGATGGCCAACAAGATGAAATGTGACATGAGATGAGTTGACATGAGACAAGGCTGAAATGATAACTTAGCTTTATTTATCCATTTTCACAGGACACCAGATGAGCTTGTGATGGAGGTATGGACAGCAATTTTGAAGACAGGGGCCAAAGCGATCCCTCATCAAGCAGCTGCCCAGGAAAGTAAAGACAGGTCAAAGACAAGATAAACGCTCTCTCTCTCTCTCTCTCACTCTCTCCATTCTCTCTCCAGGCCTACCTCCATTTTCCAGTGCATCATTTATTATTTCCTTTGTTACGTGCTCCAGCTGTTCAGCAGTCAGTTTGATAGAGATCTCAACCCCAGTGCCCTTCATAATAATGAATGAATATAACAATGACTTCATACAAGACTGATTTTTTTGTGTCTTTCGCTATTTGACCACACACAAACACACGCATTGTCACCTGGGCTTGGGAGACCTTCACCTGTGGCAGTGGCTGAAGTGACGTCTCAGGCATGCCATCCTCTGAACGGGCGCCTAGTTCCTTTTGTTTTGCTTTCTTACGGAGCCAATGAGCAGAGAGAAACATATCCATCATCAATCCAAAACAACATCAAATCAAAACAAAATAACAATTTAGCTTTGGAATCATAATTAGCCATGCAAGAGAATGTAAGGCCAACACAAATGGAGTCAAATGGACATGAAACTTGGACCTCACATAATCAAGAGTTGTTTTGACATGTGTGTTATGTTATATTTGGAATGCTGTATAAACATCTAGGCTCTGGGCCACATGGAGAATAAATGCTGCATGTTACACTTGAAATATGTAATACTGTGACACATAAAGGAGCATTAAAGCAATAATCTGTAAAGCAATAGGTAGAGGTTGGTGAGTGCTTTTTGTAAGAATAAGGTTGACAATATTTGATCAACACAGACTGAATTGGTGAAACAGCATCTAACTGACTATGGCACTCAAGCAAAACTTTAAAAGAGTTTTCTTGCCTCCATGAGTTGCCATTAGTGGCTGTTTCACTATTTGGACTATCATCAATGAAAACTCCACATGTGGAAACAAAATTGCATTAGTGTTCTGTGAATGTGCTTAAAGGTATGTGTTTGGTAGTGTGCCAGCACACATTACATGCCCAGCGTGCAGAACAAATGTGTGTGTGTGTGATTGTTGAATGCATTGATGCCCTGTGCCTTCACTGTGGGGAGTCCAGCTCATTACCTCCACCATTTCCCGCATCTCTTTGGGGCTGAAGAAGGTCACATGACCCACGGCCTGCTCGGTAAGCAGGAGCACAGCACACACCAGCAGTAGGCATCCCAACACTGCACCACGCATCGTCACTTTTTTCCTGTACCTACACACAAGCATGCACACATACACAAACACACACACACATACAGTATACACAATGCAAATGAATACTACAAAACACTATAGAGGCAGAGGCATACAGTCGGAGTTTTGAACCTTGTTTTGAAATTGTAAGTGGGAGACAAGTATGAGATTGTAAGGCAGAGCTCAGAGATAGAGGCAGTGCATGAGATTCTCCAGGCAAAGAAACAAGGACACAGTGTATTGAGATAAAGAAGGTCTTGACCAGAGAGGTCAAGCAACTGACAAACCACATGAAAATAAGTCCCAGAGAAGGTAAGAAAATCTAAAGAGGATCTAATGTACTGCAAAAAGATGCAATTTCTCCAGCCATCCTGAGAGAGAGAGAGATGGTGGAGATCCATTCTCACCTGTTGTAGGCGTGGACTGTAAACAAAGTTGATTCTCTGTGTGGAGTTTGGTTGTGTGGTAAGCGTAAAGGTCTCTCTGATTAGGGGCAGCGTCTCTTGGGTATTTATAGAGGGAGAGTCCTCATGACAGTCCAGTCTTCCCGTCTCTGACGTCGACACTTCCAGAGCACAGCACAGAGTTCTCTTCAGCTCATAGAAACAGATACATCCCAGGAATTTAGTCCTTTGGGTTATTGCCCCTTGTGCCATTTACTGTACTTGAGATAAGATGTTTAAGGCACCAAAATGTGATTTGGAGACAGCCCATGAGCTGATTAAAAAAGAGTGTTGGGACAGGATGTAAAGCATAAATTCACTGAAAAACAAATAAATAAAGGTTTCTTATTTTGATAAATCATACAATCCTAGTGTAAAAAAAGAAAAGAGACGTTACAATTAAGATGAAAAAGAAAGGTTATACTCTTGAATATTACACTTTTTTTCAAATGTGAGTGTACTAATTTATGCGTGCAGGACATACTGAACCAAACTTATGAAATTCAATGAAGAAGAGAGTTAATTAGAAATAGGTTTTCATTGGTGGAGACAACTGGAAACAAAAGGACAGAGTGAGATTTATGTTTACGGTTGTGTGCAAAACAAGCACTAGTATAGTGTTATCTGATCTGTAGGTAAAAGACTGTATGTACTTAAGTTAAACTTTGTGTACATGTACTGAACATTCAATAGTAGTCATAAATTTGCAGAATTATGCATTTCTGTTTTTCCTGAATCTGTTTCCCCCAATGGTCAATAAAGGTTAAGCAAATGAATGAAAAATAAAATGCAATCCTAATGCTTAACTTCAACAGGTGTGTCTCTGCTAAAGTTAGAAAAACAATTCCTCTCAAAATTCTAAACTGGTAGAAATAGTTTCTCTCAAACCAAGAAGAGAAAATTGCTCTTTGTAAAGGGAACCAGCTGTTTTGAAACACTCAAATACAGTGATGGAGTGTTTGTTCTCTCAGTGTGCATGCCCTGAGAGGTATGTTTTTTTTATTATTTAGATTAGAATATGCCCATGTAAATGATATCCTCTAATGTTATATCCTGACAACAAAGATGTTTACAACAGCAGATAGGAGATTATGGCATCATGCTCTTCAAGGCATTACATGCATTTTTGTCTGTGTAAGACACCTGTCACATATGTTCCTGTCATAACACTTCAGGTGTATCCTGCACCAGAGTGTTTGGAAACAAAACAAACAGCCCTGACTAAGTCATCAGCGGATGAGCAATCCTAAAAGATGCAAATAATGAAAGATACTTTAGGCTTACTGGGTTACAGCTTTTAACCACTGTGTTATAAACAAACCTTTTGGAAATGCACACACAAAGTTGCAGCTCTTGGATACTGTGAACAGTTAGATACAAACAACAGGCTAACACCATATACAGTCTATGGCTAACAAACACACACACACACACACACTTGATGTGCAAAGAGGGGAGACAATAATTTGTATTGTGTAAGAAATAACCTAATTAGATCATGGTTTACTGGACAGGCAGAGGAAAATGGCAAATTCAAAGTTCATACAGGTTTATATGAAGAAATAAATTAGTCCTCATTTCCACTTTTGAGCTTTGAGGACAACTACCAGCAGAGGGCAGCCAAAAGTCTCGCGATAAAAGCCGTCATTGTACAAGTCATGTGGCCGCGTGCTCTCTCACAGGAGTCTTTCCTGTAGAAGTCATTGCCTGGCGAACACACTGAGGTGTGTCGCACAAGATTCTGAAAAATGGTAAGAGCTTTGCTTTCAAAAACGAAAATCGTATTCTTTCACTAGTCGGGATATTACAGTTTGATGTGCAATTATAGGCAAACTTACAGCAATTCTGATGTCACAGAATGAGTTTACCAGATTTATCGCAACAAATGTTCTGGTCAAATCGTGAACTTTCTGTAGTAGGATTGGGTTATTTCCATGTTGCATTTATTCTCGTAGTATCTTGGGTCCCGATTATGCATTCATATGGTGAATGCAAACAACGCTGTTATTTGTTGGCCAAAATATGAGATGTGGGGTTTCGACTCGTTAGCTAGCTGTACAAGTTAGCTACTTTTTGAGGGACCAAGTTGCGTAGCACGTAGCTAGGCCTCGATTTAGATTGGCGTTTAGGCAGATGGGATTACACCGAGGCGCATTTAAAGCTACGTACCGGTACGTAAATTTTACATTCGTAAACAACTTTCATGTCTTGTCGATAGTGACATTTTATATTGGCAGTAAACTATCTAGAAGCAATTGTTACAACCTTGATGTTGGATACACGTGGTCTTCTGGGCATGCACGTCGACAGTACGGCAATCGTTGTCCCATTGCTAATTTTTCTTTGTCCTGCTAGTTAGCACAGCCAAGAGTTTGTGTACGAAGATTTTGCCAACCGGTAACACTTTCTCTTTACTGTTTCGCATACTGGTCAGAAGTTAAATGAATCTGACAACTTATTCCAAATCCATGGCTTCGAGTGTATCGTTTCCACAAGACGGCATGTACCACGTGGTGCGACGGTAACCTAACCTCTGCTGCCGAGTGGCAGCTGGCTATCGGTTGACGCGTGTACACGTGTGATAAATAAGGTCAGGATACGTTTCTTGAGACCTTATTTATCGGCATAATTGGGAGGGTATTGTCAGAGAGCGTACTTCTGAGCCAACATAACCAGCCATGTTCTTCCCCCACAGGTGCTGTTGCACGTGCTTTTCGAACATGCAGCGGGTTATGCGCTGTTTGCCGTCAAAGAAGTTGAAGAAATTGGGATGCTTCTGCCTCAGGTGTGTTGTGTATTGGTTAACCTTTTACTTCGACAAAACAATGCTTTGACTACCGCTAAGTAGGCTTGCATATTTAGATTACTCCTTATGTTTCAGGTGGAGCAAAGCGTCCTAAATATTGGAAAGTTCAACAATGTAGTGAAGCTGGCTGCATTCTTTCCTTTCCAGTCTGCACAGGCTGCCTTGGAAAACATAAACTCAATCTCTGAAGGTTGGTTCTGTAAAAATACACACACAAAGTGTGATCATTTTGAAGGTATAAGGCATAATGGTGGAATTAAACATGGAGCACAAAGCAACTATTAGTTTTGATCCAAGTGACTAAATGCTAAATTGTTGTGTTGGAAGTATTGGGATCTCTTGGCTAACTTAAGTTTTTAAAACTAATATTTCAGGAGTTGTACATGCAGATCTTAAGCTCTTCCTGGAAACAAATCTGCCCTCTGGTGGTAAAAACAAGACAGCGCTAGGTGTGGCAGATGCTAAAGTAGGTGCTGCACTTCAGGAGGATCTGGACCTCTCCATTCAGACTGGTGGTGTGGTGGCTGAGATCATCAGAGGTGAGTTCTTCAACATGGGCCACAAGACAAGTGGGCATTAATGGTAGTGGAAAATAATGTTGGGTCTGTTATGATGTCATAAAATGAACTGACCACTGATGCCTAATACTGAAAAGCTGAACAGACCAGACATACAATCACAAACATACAATTATGTAATTCTGTAATCAATTTTGTTTATCTAAGAGGTTATTTTGCAGGTTGACACTAATTTCTTTACTGTAGCCATGTAAGATTTACTCTGTAGCTTTACCTTTTTTTTTCCTGAGCAAGTTGCCCTCATCCATGGTATTAATTTGTAAAAATGAAGGTATTGCGTACTCTCATTCCTGCAGGTGTTCGTCTGCACTTCCACTCGCTGGTGCGTGGGCTCACGGCGCAGGCAGCGTCCAAAGCACAGCTGGGTCTGGGCCACAGCTACTCACGAGCCAAGGTTAAGTTCAACGTCAACAGAGTCGATAACATGATTATCCAGTCCATCGCTCTCCTGGACCAGTTGGACAAAGACATCAACACCTTCTCCATGCGTGTGCGGTATGCTGGCCTGTTGAGTGTGATCCGTCCGCACGTGTGTGTGTGGTGTGGCGTTGTTGTATTTTGCAAATGAAGGAAATGCTTCTGAAAGAAATCAGTTTCTGGTTTAGAGGTCATTCAGATTGGTCTTTTCTCAAGGTGTAGTTAAATGGATCTCATTGTAATACTAGTCTTGGAGTGTTTCCTTCATTTGTGATTTTTTTGCAGTGTTGCTGTGGGGCCAATCAAACTTAAGCGCTCTCCCTCTTCATGCATGGGTGTTGGTCAGATGGGTCTCACTTCTTACTCACCTGGGTGCCAGAATTCCCATCTACTGAGATGATATGGGGAGGGGGGTTTATCATTAATTTCTTCCCGTTGGTGGGGGGGAAGCTTGGGGTGTGCCTGCTTGTGCTGCGCTGTTTGCGGTGTGTGGGTTGTGCACTATTGCTGTATTCATCTAGCTCGATCTTATGTAAACATGATGCTTTATGATTCCTAAACTATTTGCAAAATGTATATAAGCAAGGACTTTATTGTAGTCATGCCCATAATGCAGGCTCTAGGCATGGCAACAAGCCAAAAATGACAAGATTTCTAAATGAGGCAACTCCTAATATCTACTACTTGTGTGTGTTTAAAAATATATATCAGAATTGGCCACACTGGTCTTAAAATCAGCTCTGCTCCCCTTGAGTTGATTCCCATCAATTGAGCTAAATGTCTACTCTGCAGCGCCCCCTGTAGACCTCCCAGTGCTTACCACAGACAGAGGCCCTTAACTAGCCCTGACTGTATAGAAAAAGGAGGGACATCAAGTCCCGCCCCAGGAGCATTCTGTCCAGTCCCTGTGGGCAAACTGCATCCTGAGGGGGAGACAGCCTATACTGATTGGTTCCCCAGTGACCTTCCAGTTTGGCGCACTTATTGTGGTGTTAACCTGGGATGCCCCATTGATTTTGGTGTTCTACATTATAGACCTTTTTTAGGGTTTCCCCTCACAGCTTTTCCTATTTTCCCCCTTCTCTTGCTTGCGTTCCATCTGTCAGTGAGTGGTATGGCTACCATTTCCCAGAGCTGGTGAAGATTGTTGCAGACAACTCGACATACTGTCGTTTGGCCAAGCTGATTGGGAACAGGAAGGAACTGAGCGAAGAGAACCTGGAGGCCATTGAGGAAATTGTAATGGACAGTGCCAAGGCCCAAGCCATCCTGGATGCCTCCAGAAGTTCCATGGGTAAGAACCTCTGCGTTTCCTCAGTCTGCTTGTAAGCCTGGTTTGGAAGTCATGATGTTTCTATAATCTGTCAATCCACTGAGAATCGGTGCTGACAACCTATCCATTAAACTGAACTTCTGCAGCCTCAGCAAACCAATCATACACACAAGCAATAAAAAAAAAAAAATGGTTTTGGCTTACGGGTTACTGCTTAGTGCTTTAGAATGTGTTTAATGTCAAATTAAAAACTTAATTAACCTCCCTATTCTGAACTTGTCTCCAGGTATGGACATCTCTCCCATCGACCTGATCAACATTGAGAGCTTTTCTAGTCGGGTGGTGTCTTTGACTGCGTACCGGTTGGAGCTTCAGGAATACCTGCGTTCCAAAATGGACCAGGTCGCCCCTAATCTTGCTGCACTCATTGGGGATGTGGTAAGTAGCTTTATAGGCAGCTTTGACCACACAAGATGGTGTACAGACTGTGGTGGGGGGGTGATCAGAAGTCATGATGTTTCTATAATCTGTCAATCCACTGAGAATCAGTGCTGACCACTTTCCATTCGACTGAACTTCTGTGCAATTTTTGGGATGTCATTATGATATGATGAGCTAATGGCTTGTCCGAGATGCTTCTAGTTGCCCAGTGTTTTCTTTTTTTTTTTTTTTTTTTTAACATGTGTATTTACCTTGATGCTAATGCAGTTTCTACACCCACCACCTCCCTGTTACGCTTTCTTTAGGTTGGCGCGCGTCTCATCTCCCATGCTGGCAGTCTGACTAACCTGGCCAAGTACCCCGCCTCCACGGTGCAAATCCTGGGTGCAGAGAAGGCCCTGTTCAGGTACTGGGGCAGCCCTCCCCTGCGGGGTAATTCGGGAGTTACAGTGATGGCAGGGCGGGGGGCGGTTCCGAGACGGGTGATTGGCTGACGGGACACTGATCCTGCTGCTTAAAAGTGATCCCTCTCCCCATTTCCACCGCACACCCTCCCCAGTCTGAGTGACTACCCAGGGGATTGCAGAGGTAGAGAACTTTTAGATGGATTAGTAGAGGGGATGTAGAAGCAGAGGGTTGATGGCATTTAAATTGGCAATGACTGGATGTGTAGTGCTGTTGTAATATGTAGTTTGTGTGTTATGACTACTCTTTGCCCTGCGACATGTAGAGCCCTGAAGACGAGAGGAAATACACCCAAATATGGTCTGATCTTCCACTCGACATTCATTGGACGGGCAGCTGCCAAGAACAAGGGCCGCATCTCGCGTTATCTTGCCAACAAGTGCACAATTGCTTCTCGTATCGACTGCTTCTCTGGTGATTAACGTTTATTGGCTAGCTAGTTAATAACTTAAGCCATGATGTCTATTTTTCGTCAACAGCATCTCACCCCTAGTAGGGAGTGAATGTTGAGAATTCAACACTGAGCAAAGACCACCTAGAAATGTGTAGCATCCTCATGAGCAGTGTCTGTGTTGGAGGCTGACCTTTTCTTTTCTGTCAATCATCCAGAGGTGCCCACCAGTGTTTTTGGCGACAAGCTCCGCGACCAGGTGGAGGAGAGGCTGGCTTTCTATGAGACGGGAGAAGCACCTCGCAAGAATGTGGACGTCATGAAGGAGGCTGTGCAAGAGGTATGTCTGGCAGGAAAAGTGTTGCGGTTTGCATTTGGTTGAACACCTGTGTTAAGTGGGAATCATACTGCAGTGAGTGATGATGACTCTACCCTGATGACAAACATGAGGGTAAAAACTGATTTAATGAGCCTGACACTGCATTGTGAAGTTTTGGAAGCTGCATAGGCAGCACAGCTAGTGGCGTGCATAGCTAATATGCGTGTGTGCCTTTGTGACTTGCCCTCGGGGTTCAGGCTGGAGTGGTTGCAGCTGAGATCAAGAGAAAACAGGACAAGAAAGAGAAGAAGCGACTGAAAAAGGAAAAGAGGAAGTTGGAGGCAATCTCAACTGCTGAGGGAGAGGAGGAAGACGTCAAGCCCAAGAAGATAAAGACCAACGGCGCGGAGGCCCAGTCACAGGTGAGGGTTTTGGGTACAAATCTTCATGTTTACGAGTGCATGGCTTAGACATGGGAGTGGACTCTCCATTGGTTCCCTCCCCTAACATGCCGTGCCAGAGAAAACCACCTCCGAACCATTGACTGGCCCCATCAGTGGGTCAGCTCACTGAAGTGAGTTGGACAATACATCAGCATCATGTCCTTGAGTCATCTGCTTTTGGCCCAAGTGCCTTCTCAGTATTCTGTCAAGGATGAGCTTTTAATGAAGGCGTCATGTCTGGTATGGAAGGCTTCAGTGGGTTAACTAGTGTGGTATGACTGTCTGTTCAACAGGAGAATGGGGAGGCTGTGGTGACAGACAAGAAGAAGAAAAAGAAGGAAGCTGCTGCCGAGGAGATGGAGATCAAAGAGGAGGTGGAGGAAGAGGCCAATGGCGTAGAGACGACCACTCCTAAGAAGAAAAAGAAAAAACTGAAGGAGGAGGCGGCAGAAGTAAAGGTTGAGGAAGCGGCAACTTCGGAGAATGGAGTCGAGGCGACTCCAGGCAAGAAAAAGAAGAAAAAGGCGGCTGTTGAGCCAACAGAAGATGTGGCAGAGGCAGAGCCAGTGGCAACACCTGTGTCAGGAAAGAAGAAAAAGAAAAAAGAGGCAGAGTGAACTTGATGCCTCCACTGTGGAGGGAACGAACTAAATTTTTTTTTTTTTTTTTTTCCCTTTCCCTTTTGTAGTATTGTACAGCTTTCATTTGTATTTTATCATGGTTTTCCAGGTTCTCCTTGATGGTGAGCCAGTCCTAAGTTTGGCCATTAAAGGCCAAGTTACATCTGCTAAGCTTTTTTTTGGTAAATCCCTCTGTATATAGTCACTCAGTAACTCTTGATGCACCTACTGACGGTCAGCTTTTGTGCCTTTGAGCCTAGAGGATGTTTCATCAGGCTATTTGGTCACTACCAGTTATAAAAATGTTATGTGTGCAAATCTGTATGTCTAAAATTAAACCATGGTTTTTGCCATAATTACACTGATTCCTATTGGACCTGTTTTTTACTACATTTTTCATGTATTGGTTTGTGAAATAACTGCCCTCAGTCTTCCATCCAGAAATAATGGTCACACTGGCAGTTAAGGTCTGCTGTCTAACACCATTGCTGTTCAAAGTGCACAATCGGTGCAGTTGTGTGAAATTTGAGCCACTGCACTGGTTGAGTATCATTAATGCCAGTTTCAGTTTATTGCAACCAAATATTTCAGTCGCTGGTCCTAAGTGAGTGGTGAAACTGTCCTGGAGATGCTCTGGGACTACCCCCCCCCCCCCCCCACAGACACTGTTGAGGCAGAGTGTGAGGGGTTGGAGAGCTGAACAGGCCTGACCCTCACGCACCCACATTGCTCCATATATAAGGGGGAGACCCCTTATTGATCCCGGTTAATGTGATTGCTCAGTGTAAAACCACCTCCTATGTATTAAGTCCTGCCCTGAAATGTTAAACACTTAATGTTAAACACTTGACTGAATCCAGGAGTCTGTGTGAAATATTGGGGAAAAGACTTAAGTACCAGTCAGTTTTGTTTTATTTGGACGAGGGTAAACCAAAAAGTTTCTGAAAATGATACGAATTCATAAACTGCATCTACATGTTCTGCCAATTTCGACAAGGGGGGGGGGGGCACATATTTAAAGTATGCATTTGGCTACTCAGAGCCAAACCTCTCAATAGAAAACAGTTTGGAAGTCCAACGGAGGGGGCTTGGACAAAAAAAAAAAAAAAAAAATACAAAAAGTGTTCTTTAAAAAAGGCTTCACCAATAAGATGATGCTCTGCAATAATGTACACCGTCATTTAGAATTTTTGTGTATGTATACAAAAAAATAAAATCATAATAACTGCCGTCTCTCATGATGCTATCACTGATTCAAGTATAATATTCACCTTCGTTTTTTCAGTTTCAGCCAGTTGTTTGTATTCTGTTTTTCATCTTTAGGTTCTCTGCACCAACTTGCTTATATCTTAACCATTTTTGGAAATGAATAAAAAGATCCTTCAAAAACAAAATGCAGATGACCACATTTCATATCCTACCAATACATAGCATACTGTATAAATACATACATAAATATATTTTACATACAACAGCCAAAACTTTGAAAAGGGGGAGATGAGAGATCAACAGGGAGAAGGTAGTGTGTATATATGTATCTGTTACGGATGTGGGGGTTGGGTGTGTGTGTGTGTGTGTGGGCAGGCGTGTTTTGGGCAGACGATGGAAACGGTCCATCCACCTCATCCATTGGTTGAGCAGAGGTTGGTTGGTTGGTTGCCGTGGTGTGGTGTGGTGTGGGGGCGCACACACACATACACACACACACAGTCACTCACACACACCACACACGCTTAGTTGCCCCAGTAAGGGGAGCTGCCATAACTGGACTTGTTGACCTGTGTCTTCTGCTGCATGCTGTTGGACTGGCTCCTCTGGCTTGGACCACCCTACACACAGATACACACAAACACACACACACACACACACAGAGCTCAGTTAATTGTCTGCACACCCAGATAGCTGGGGCAAATGTTACCAGACAACTGCAGTCTGTTCAGTGCAGTACTATCTGGATACTGAATACACTTTACAAAAATGGTACAGTACCAGTTCACATGCTCCATTTCAGTTTTTTTTTTATTTTAAATATTCTTGTAAATCAATACCAATAAGTCACTCATACAATAATGAAATGAGTTGGTTTTTTTTTAGTTAATTTAGTTAATTTTTAATTTAGTTAATTTAGTTAACACTTCAATATTTTAGTACACACATTTGCTTTGCACTGGATATTCTCCATCAGCTTTTTTGACAAAGCTACCTGGAATAATTAAAGTCTTGAAAAAGTTCCCAGAGGTGCTGCTGACTTATGTTGGCTTCTTTACCTTCGTTCTGGTGTCAGCCCAGCTCAGTTGAGTTTGGGTCATAGTGATTCTGGAGACCAGCTCACGTGAGACAGCCCTGTACTGTTTATATATATATATATATATATATATATATATATATATATATATATATGAAGATATATATATATCGTTGAAAAATCCTTACAAAGCCCTTACAAAGGTGTGGGATCGTTGTGCTGTTGTTGAACCATAAATGAAGGTCTCAAAGGCAAAACGTGAGGCTGTCATGCAGGTAAGATATGCCAATAAAATCACCAAAACTCTCACTAGCAAAACATCCCCATATCAGCATGCATCTCATTGGCACACACACACACACACACACACATACACACACACACACACACATCTTAACTTTTGTTTGCCTCACCATGGTGTACACATTGACTATATATACAGTCAATGGGTGTATAGAACCAGAAACCTCGCCAGACCAGAGGGCATTCTTTGTGTTTAGTGGCACAAGAGGGACAACAACGTTGTTTGAGCCAAGAAGAACAAATGAACAACAGAGCTCTACTTCAGGCAAAACCCATTCTTGGTTCTGTGTACCATGCCTCTTTGAAGTAAACATTTGAAGCATTAAGGAGCAGGAGCCTATTGCACAAAACTTACAATTTATCAGTATAACCAAAATATCCCTTATCCTAGTTTTGTGCAATAGGCCCCATGTGTGTGACAGTATGGTGGTGGTGTGATTTTTTTAATTTTAATTTTTCCTAAATGAATGGCAAACTTCATTAATCATGGCCCTAACAGGATTCTGCAGTGACTTGAACTGGTTTGTACTTAGAAGGAGTATAAACAACAGCACAATGACCTCAAGGTTATGTAAGGGGTATTTAAACAACAACAAAATAAGAACAATGCAGAATCACTATGACCCAAACTTAACTAAGATGGATTGGGATAAGCAGGGCGGCAGAGATAAGGGAAAAGCAGCACAGATTAGTCAGCACCTCTGGGAACTCCTTCAACACTTGGAAAATCATTCCAGGTGGCTTTGTCAGGAAGCTGACAGAGAGAATGCTAACAGTGTGCAAAGATGCAGACAAAAAAGAAAAAAGGTGGCCGATACGAACAACCCAAAATACAAAGCCCATTCTAGAACTGGCACTGGGCAGACTAAAGCCTGGTACCTTTGCTTTCTTCAGCCAGAGAATGAATGGAACGTGATGTGTGTTGCAGGTGCGCGTGGGCTCCACCTTACCTGTGTGTCCTGGCTCAGGTGGTGGTGCAGGAGCTGGGAGTGGGGCTGCTGATGCGGGGGAAGAATGTGCAGGAAAGGGGCGGGGGCGTAGCCCGGAGCGCCCCCTGGGGTGAGCGGTCCTGTGCCCCCTAGGGCAGATGGCAGGGAGAATGGGGGAGGGGTACCAGCATGGAAACCCTGCTTATCAAACGACTGGCAGAAAAATAACAGAGAGAAATGGAGAGAGAAAGAGTGAGAGAGAGAAAAGAAAAATGTTTTTTAGCATACTTTTAGCGACAAAGTCATGCACTAAAAATTATTATTCTGCTAAATGATCGTCACTAGCAGGATTCTTGAGCCTCGCAAAATGAGCAGTGATTTGATTCTGCTGGCTAATTCATTTTTGAGCTCCTCTCAGAGGCCAGCCTTCAGGCTCATCTTGAGTGGTTAATGTCAACATTCATTTCTTTAAGGCATTATTAGACAAACAGTACTGATTTGTCTTGAATAAACACTGTTATTCCATTACATCTATAAATGTTTGAGAACCTCAGCAGCATTTTGCAAATTAGACTTTTTTCCCCTTGTCTCGAGTCTGTCTGCTGGCGAGACTGGCAGTATTTACTGAGTGTCTTGGCACCGCTGCTCACCTGGGTCTTATTGTAAACTGTTCCACTGATATCTGGCACACCGGAGTTACTGGACGTCACAGAGACACCTGCAGAAACAAGGCCCACAATGTCACCCCATCCCAACACGCTTGTCGTTTTCGCGGCAGTGAATATCAGCGAGAGTGAGAGATTGTATGTGTGTGCGTGTGTGTGTGTGTGTGTGTGTGTGAGTGAGTGAGAAGAGACAAACCTTTCCCCGGGCCGGAGGCAGCAGATTTGGCCTGTGTCTGGGAGGAGCCGCTGTAGCCTTTGCTGTACTCTGCTCCTGCCGGACCCTGCGTCAGGTCGTCGTACCCTGGAACCATAAACAAACGAGATGAGCTGGAGGTGAACACGTGAACACGAACACGAACACGAACACACACACACACACACACAGGTCTTTCAAAAGCAAGCAAACACTGGAAGTTTAGCTGGCACACCTTGGACAGAAGGACAAGATGAGCTCAAACAAGTAAACAACCTACTACGTGCAGATGTTCTGGACATCCTCCAGATGTTCCCAGCTTAATGCAACACTGTTAACCAATGTTAACTACTGACTAAGGCAACATGCATTCTATTGCATTATGTGGAGTAGAAATCAGAGGTGGAAGCCGAGTAAACATGTTACCATGTTAGGTAAAACTTTTTCCGACACCCAAAGCACTTGGGAACCAATGGGAACCATGGCGACCTCACAAACAAAAGTGTGGCTGAGTGATGCAGGGCGGCCATTACTCGTTCGACCCTCACCGCGCGCCAGTTTGATGTGGGCAGAGAGGGTATGGAATGAGTGAGAGCGTGTGCACGCGAGGCGACTCACCTGAGCTAAAGGTGTGCTGGCCGTAGCTGCTGGGCTGTTGGAATGGCGTGGCTGGGGGGGCGTTGCTCAGGCCCATGCCGTGCTGCTTGGCCGAGGCCGGCGGCACGAACATGGTGGGGCCGTACTGGAAGGCGTTGGGCACGCCGGGCACCCCGGGGTAGTAGGGCAGGCCCGTGTAGCTGTAGCCCGGGGGCAGCGCCGGGTTGAGGAAGGCCTGCTGGGCGCCGTGGTGGCCCTGCGTCTGGGGCGCGCTGCCGCTGCCGCTCTGGGCCTGGGGGGGCGCCGCCTGTGGGGGGGGAGCTGCATGCGCCGCCGACAGGGACGTGGGGGGAGCTGGGGAGGTGGAGTCGCCCCGCCCAAACTTTGTGACTTCACCTGCAGGGGCAAACGACAACAAGGACCACCATCCAATAATTAGAAAAACAAACAACTTTTCAGGGGAGGCAGGGGAGAGGACTGAGTGGAGATGAGGGAGTAGAGGGTAACTGAGTAGGGGTGGTTGGTAAGAATAAGGTCGGAGGCAGGGGGAGAGCTCAGTAAGAATGAGGGAGTTGAGAGTACCAGAGAGTAGAGGGTGCCTTAGAGGGAGTAAGGGTGGTTGGTAAAAATAACGTCGGAGGCAGGGGAAGAGGGCTCAGTAGGAATTAGGGAGAGGCAGGTACCTGGAAGGGAGGGAAGGTGGTTGGAGGCAGGGGTGAGGGCTGAGTGAAGGTATAGAAGCAGAGGGTACCTGAGTAAGGGTTGTTGGCAAGGCTGCCGTCTCTGTTGGACAGAGCTGCTGCAGGGCCTGGGAATGTGATTCCATAATAGTCCTAAAGGAGGGCCAGACATAGTCAAACGTGTGTACCGACACAACCTCCACTTTAGCCGCACTTCACAGGTCAAGATCCTCAACCCCCCCACTATGCACGCACGCACGACTACAAACACAGAATGAAACAAAGGGCAGATACTACAAGCAAAAAGACATGAAATGAAAAGTGTTGCCACACGGCAATGAGTTTTTGCTGTGCTGTCTCCAGCGGATTCGGTACTTGGAACATAATGCGCCGGATTGCAAATATTACTCAATCCTTGTGAAACAAGATGAATGCGGCACTGGGCCAGCGAGGCCAAAAGCTGAAGGAGAGACTCACCATGGGTAGTCTAGACTGCAGCATGTGCAAGTCCTCGTATCCATAGATTTGCTGTGGAAGGAAAATGGGAAGGTTACTCAAGAGACAGACCCTCACACACAAACACTTTAGTAGACTTGCAGACCATGCTGATATGTATTTATCAAATTGGCCCCCAATCAATACAGTGCAACAACAGAGCGCTGTGTATGTCCGCAAGATCAATATTTCTCACACGTTGCCTAATACGCTTGGGTGGCATATTGAACAATCACACCTCTAGTACAAATGGCCTGCAGAAAGTCTTGTGAATCAATTCAATGTGGCTTTTTTTTATCAATTCAGTGTCAAGTTATGAAAATGTTGCAGGTTAGTAAACTCCATTACAGAGACACACCGTGTAAATACATTTAATGTGAGAACATAGTTCTGTCTAGGTCAGCCTAGGCTGTGTTCATGCTATGATGGGTTGTGGAACACAGCTCACAGCCTTTACCGGGTATGCTGGCAGAAGGCCGCCGGGACCCATGATGTACTGGTTGGGCAGGAGAGGAGGAACTCCTTGAGACAAATTGGGAGGTGCTTTACCTGGGAGAGAGGGGGAGAGAGAGTCGGTGAGAGAGAGATAGAGAGCGGGAGAGAGAGCGTGTGCAAGAGAGAAAAAAGCATAGGAGGGGGGGTGTAGGGGATGGGGGTTGGTAAAGAGACAGGACAGAGGGGGGAGGGGGGGGGGATGTTTCTGCCCATTAAAAATCCTGTGCAGACTTGCCCTCCACAATGTAAAACATTGGTTAAACTATACACTATATGTTGAACGACCCCTTTAAAACTGCCACTGAACACATGTGGACCATACTTACTGGTGGAGGAGGACAAGAGCGGTGTGGTTCTGACGGCCGACGCCATGTTGGCATTGGTTGTGGTCCCGTTGGCGGTGAGGCCGAGCACTCCGGAGCCGTGCAGGCTGGTGCCACTGCTGGCGATCCCCACGGAGCTGCCGACGCCACCGCTGCTGGGCAGGCCGGCCGTCTGCGCCCCTGAGAATGCCACAGAGGAGGGGGCCAGCGAGTTGACACTGTCAACACTGGAGTGCTGATGGGGCAGAGAGAGAGGAGGCATCAGTACAAGGAACCACACAACAATTTAGCACTAAACTAATGGATGCAAGTTAATAGAGGATAAGATTGATGCACATAATGATTATGACAATTGAATTCTCTAGAGTGTGTGTGTGTGTGTGTGTGTGTGTGTGTGTGTGCGCGCGCACATCGTATCATTGACAGGCAGGCAGATGGACATCACTTACTGTTAGAGAAGAGCTGGTAGCAAGTGCTGAGACAGAGGAATGGCCACTGCTTACATGACTAACAAGAAGACACACACACACACGTTAGTACACTGCACTGCTAGACAGGTGTGCAGAATGAACATATTACACACAGTTTGAATCACACAAGATTCTTTATAGACCACTACATCTAATCTCAGGATATCTCTGGAAGCTTAGCTGGTCTCATGACTTCTCTCAATATGAAATCTATATAAAATATATGTATAGATTAAAAATGAATAAATAAATAAAATAATTAATTAATATATTACAAAACACCACAGCATTCTCAGGTTTGTATGCTTTTTCCCATCTCATGGATTTGAAAAATAATCAGTTGACTCCTTGTCATTTTTGTTTACAAAACGTCTTAGGATTGAAAAGCCTAGATAACAAATTGTATTTCAATAACTAGTAGGTAAACAAAATTATGACTACCATATCAATCACTATTCTAACCTTAACCATCATTCAATCTTATGTTTCTGCACTGAGACAGTGTTGGTTACTACCCAAACAGGAATAAGCCTCATGTCAACCCTAAAGGTAACCAGCTTTGCAATATTATTACTTTTCAAAGCTGTCAGAAGCAGAAAATTGAGTGAGGGCCAGGTTGGTGTGTGTGTGTGTGTGTATATATGCTTTATATACATATACATATATATATATACACATCTATATATCTATCTATATATATATATATATGTGTGTGTGTGTGTGTGTATGTATGTATATGTATGTGTGTGAGTGTGAGTGTGAGAGTGTTATACCTGCTGAGAGGGGGCAGGCTAGCGGAGGGCAGCTCAGCTGCTAGGCTGGAGAGTGGTGTGCTGTGGGGGGCCGCGGAGGGGGGCAGGATGGTCGAAGGGCCAGAGGGGGGCCCGTTGCCAGCACTACCCAGAGACGGAGACTCCGGTTTGGGGGTGGAGGACGCCGATGTGGCTGTGAGAAAAGGGCGAGAAGAGGGAGCGAGAGAGCAAGAGAGAGAAAAAGGGAGCGAGAGAGGGGAGAGATGGAGAGAGAGATTGGAATCGGTTCCGAGAAACAAGGCCCTCTCTCAGAGCTGTCTGAAGTGCTTTTGTACAGATACAAAACAGTTAGCCACTAAGTAGCAGTTAGTCACTTCCTTTGCCCACTGATGCCATGCCACTTCAACAAGAGAGAGATTGTTCCCCTGAGTGATCCAAAGTCCACAGAGGGCATAACCTTCTTTTGGCATAATACCAAATTAATATCAATGATGATGGCTATGATGTGTTTCATACTTACAGTCAAGAGCAGCTGATGTCCTCATGCCATTAAATCCATTCTAAAAGATTAGAGAAGATGCACTCCATCAGGACCACAAAAGACCACAGTGTCTGGACATCAGGTGACCAATCAACTTGGCATTGGGAGGGACCAATCAGACTCACCGTCACAGGGCCGGGGGTCTCTTTGCTCTGGGAGAAGGCGAGACGCGGGTGCGGGACCACGCCACAGTCGAAGCTGCTGGCCACCGCCGAGGAGGACGCGGAGGAGGAGGAAGAGGAGGAGGACGCGGGGGTGCTGGAGGGCACAGGGGCTGCGCTGGGAGTGCTGAGAGTGGGCGCCAAGCTGGGTGCCAGGCTGGGCAGCGGCACCGAGGCCGAGGGGTACATGCTGTCCGTGGAGGCCAGCGGCAGCAGCAGGGGAACGGGGTTGGTCAGAGACTCACTGCACGCGCACACACACACACACACACACACACACACACACACACACACACACACAGGGTGGAATGGGAGGAGGAGACAGGTCACAGGTCAGACAAATCACGCATATTATACAGCTGTGAGACACTCTTCAAGACAACACATTTCAACACTGAATTACTGTAACTAACCTCAAGCTCTCCCATCACCCCTACCCACTCACAAACACACACACACACACACACACACACACACTAAAGAACAAATGAACAGTACACATAACCAAACTGGTATAAGGTGGTACAGATTTATTTGCGCCAATGTGTTTCCAACAATTCCAAGCTTTCTAAAGCTTGAATACATGAGTGTATAGTGTATGTACAAGAGCGCAAGTGTAAGTGTGTGTGGGTCTAACCTGATGGGTTTGGAGTAGAGGCTGCTCTGTGTTTGACTAACAGCAGGAGGTTCTCTGGGTGCCTCGCTGTTGCTGCTGCTGCTGCTGTTGGTAGCCCCGCTGTTGGTGCAGGGCTCGGGCGCGCTGAAGTCCGGCAGGGCCGTCTCCGAGCCAAAGTCCAGCGCCCCAAACTGCACGTTCAGCCCCGGTACGTCTGCTGAGCCCGGCATCTCTACTGCAGACGAGGGAATCTACACGCGCACACACACACAGTCTGATGAGAACTTCTCTAACAGGAACTGCTTTGCTCTGTGTTTTCTACTGCAAGTTCAGCAGTAGCAGAAGTGCAGGACTGTGCTTTCCTCAAGCCCCAACCGAAGCAGTGGATTTGTTCAGTAAAGTTGCTGAATGTCTTTAAATAGGACAAACGCATTCTAATCTGGTCTGGTTTCTAATCTAGTCTGTGTATGCTTCCTAATCCCTTGTGTAATGTTGACTGACATCACATGTGGATATATGTGACAATTAATTAACCAAAATTTTTTTTAGTTTCCCCCCCCCACAACTACATTTATATGCACAGAACATTTAGGTTTAGGAGTGCAGACACCTCATGCAGACTCCTCATTCTGATTCTCCTTTTTTGAATGTAATAAAAAAAAAAAAAAAAATAATTCTTCATCACCACCCTAGCATGTGTCTGTATTAACTGGAAGGCTGCTTCATATAATGACTATGTATCTATGAAATGGTCATTGAGTGATTATTGCAAGTACAGAATTACAGTTTGGTGATCTTTGTACTCTGCTCACCTTGGAGGTGGGAGGTATCCGGCGTTTCTGCGTCTTCATCTGCCTCTGCTGTTGTGCGTTGGCCGCGGCCTGGGCGTCGGTCTGCTGGGCCTGCTGCAGCGAGGGCTCCTGCGGCTTGGAGAAGGGCTCCAGGGGGCCGGCGGGGGCGGCGGTGGCCGGCGGAGGGGTCGGGGTCTGGGGCTGCTGCTGCTGCTGCATGGGCTGCCGGGCCAAGGGGAGGGGGCTGGCGTGGCTCAGTGAGCTGGGGGTCTGCCGCTGCGCCAGCTGGCTCAGCACGAGAGACGGCTCCGGCTGCAGCTTAAACTCACCTGGACCCAACACACGTGCAAGAAGGTCAGACTTTTGTGTGTGTGTGTGTGTGTGTGTGTGCGTGCATGCGTGCGAGAGAGACAGAGAAAGAGAGAGAGTGTGAGTGTGTACATGCACATGGGCGTTCTTAGCAGGTGTAAATGTAAAAGTCTTTTGAAAAAAGTCACACTACTCATTTGTGTGTATGGAGAAACGAAACCTGTGGCAACAGTAGTGTGCTGTGCGTAGAGCATGTGTGTGTGTGTACATATAAATATCTCTGTCTACAGACTCACGGCTGAACTGCGAGGGCATTGACATGGAGCTCTGCGTCGCAGGAGGCTTAATGTCCCACGCCGACGAAGCTGGGGTGGATGAGGAGGGGGCTGCGGCCGGCCCCGCCGATCCCCCCAGGCTCCCTACCACGGGGCTGTGGTTGGCCCCTGTGCTGCTGCTGGGTGGGGGCTGCGTGGGCAACGGCCCCAGGCCTGGTCCCTTCAGCTGCTCCAGGATCTGAGCGCCGGCAGACTGGCCCAGCTTGGGGCCCCCCAGATCCCCAAAACCAGAGCCCAGCACAGACGACTACACGCAAAGGCAGGGAGGGAGAGAGACAGAGGACAAAAGTCAGCCACAGTTTAGAAACACTCTTCGACAAGCCATTCAGCACTTTTTTTTGCCGACACCACACCTCCTGAAACACTAAATAGCGTGTTTCAATAATGGAGTCATTGTTTAATAAGCTTTGTATTCTGAGACAATAACACCTAAATAATTGCAACCTATAGGATAGAAGCATCTAAAGGGGGGGGGGGGGGGGGGCGTTTGATGTTGATGGCCAGTGAAAGGAAGGCGCGCTCACCAGGGTGGCATGTGCGTAGCTGGCAGTGCCCGGTGTGGTGCCCCCGTTGCGGGTGGGATGGTGATGGGAATTGGTGAACACCAGACTGTGACCCAGGGGACCAGACGAGGGCGCCTTTAGGCCGCCACCCACCTCCTCCCTGCCCGCTGGCTTTTGCAACAGAGAGGCCAGGTCCAGACTACACACACACACACACACACACACACACACACACACACACAGACAAAGACAAGTAGATCTTAAGGACACAAGCAAAGGACACAAAACACCATTGCCCACCTTTTTTCCCCTCAAGACACAGACATCACATGAAAAACCTGGCCATCATCAAAAATATTGACTAATGTGTTGTTTTCCTACATCATTCCCATATCTCTCACCTTCGGCCAGGTGTGACGTGGTTCTCCGTCGCAGGTGCACAAGATGCGGTGAACACTTTGGTCTCGGAGAGCTGTGGGGAGCAATGGGGGGTGGGGGGTGGTGGGGGGGTTGGACTGTGAGCCTTGGGACCAAATAATCACCTTCACAACACACATGCTCATGAGTCACTGTTTGACTAAATTCAGTATAATCTGTGTGTGTGTGTGAGTGTGTGTGTGTGTGTGTGTGTGTGTGTGAGAGAGAGAGAGAGAGAGAGAGAGAGAAAGACAGAGAGAGATCATACTCACGTCCTCACTCCAGTCCTCAGCGGCCCAGTCCTCCAAACTGCTCCTCCAAGCCACTAGGAGAGAGAGAGAGAGGGATTAAAAAAGCCAGATAAACAGCAGCATGAACAAATGGCAAAAACACAATAACCCAAAACAACTTGAAACCACTGAAAACGGATCAACTAAAAAAGATACAGCTGTCGTGCTAAATCCAGGAAAATCCCAGGTAAATTACCTGTGGCTTACAGACCGGTTGTAAAATTGCATCAGTCCAGCCACTACTTTTCCCTACCTGTCCCATCTGTGGTGTCATTGGCCCCCGTCTCCCAGTTCTCCGTGTGTGCGCCGCCCGAGCCCCCATCCGTGGTGTAGTCCGCGGGGTTAAAGGTCCTGAGTGTGAGGACAGAGAGCACCCGGGTCAAACACGGCCGACATTACATCTTGGCTTTAGCTACTTACAATGGGCACTACAAAAGCATTGTACAATGCAAAATGGTAACACAGGCAATAGGTTTATATCAAGTCATAAGCTGTTGGAATGTAATGGCCACCAAAGCAGATTAGACGTGTGCCAAAAAAAAAAAAGAATACTTCTTGTGCCAATCCTTCAGATATACACACCCCATTCCCTGTGCTGTAAACCGGCTGGTCCCTGGGGCTCGCCCTTTTCCCCTGCTTCCAGACACTAAACACACACACACACACACACACACACACACACAGACACACACACATTAACATTTGGGTCAACAGGCCTGTGGGCAGCTGTGGCATTCCTCTGTGAGAGGGGACTGCAGGTCAAGAATGCGTGGACATGTGTTCTCGTCCGGCTAGTGTTGTTGCATGTATGCACAGATGACAAAGGCATGACTGTGCCCACTTGTTTGTATACAAAATGTGGCACAGAGAGATAGAGTGTGTGTGAGAGAGAGAGAGAGAGTGAGAGAGAGTGAGAGAGGGGCAGAGTAAATAAGGAAGTGACGGACGGAGGTTGCCCGTTTCGGTTACCTCGTCCTCTGCTCCTGCGCCCACGATCTGCACCCCTTTCCACGGGAGCAGCGTCCACCCCATTCTCCTCTGCCCGCACTGAGAGAGAAAGAGAGAGACTGAAGATGAAAATGTCTGGACAACTTGCATGGAGGCACTCCTTCGACCTAAATAGCTCATATTTACAGACAATACTGCACGTCAAAGAAACAGTCTAAATTGTAGGAACTTAGGGTTCACGATAATTATCTCTTTCATACATACAGACACACACCACACACACTAACACTGACACACACACTCACCAGGCCGGCTGCGACTTCCCCCCCGGCCCTTCTTGCTGGCCCCGCCACGTCCGCGGCTGCCCTCTCGCTCCCCGCGCTTCTCCCGGTTCTCGCGGTTCTCACGGTTCTCCTTGCTATCCGAGGCGTTGCTGTCTTTCCCCACTTTCTTCTTCCCTACTGTCTCCCAAGAGGAGGTCTACGGAGAGCACAGGACAAGTGCCACTCAAACACACACAGTATTCACACATATCCTACACATCTACTCATCTACACACACACACACACACACAGAGCACCGTCTATTCAACAGATCAACGGGCCGGCTAATGAACGTGTGCAAAGACCATAGCCATCTGACACAGTGACACACAAACACACACCTCAAAGCATTCTGTAAATAACACAAAAATCACTAAATCGTGTTAAATAAACAAACATAAAACACATCACATATGTATTCTCTTGACATTCATTTGAGTATGGCACTGGTAAGTCTTGCCATGTATGTTTGGTGTGTGTTTACAGTTTGCTGCAATGCTGTTTTGACCCAAAGCACTGCACCAGGAGGCTGATACAACCCACTTTCTATTTAGAGCTTTCCAAGAAAACACACATAACCCCACTCCACCCCCCCTTCATCACATAAACAAAATAAAACACACGGCAGACACATGGATTTATGAATGCGGGCTCCTTAGATTACAATACAGTACAAGGCAACGTCTACTCTTCCCCAAAACAGACATGGCCCACATCATCACTGGACGCATGTAAACCTGTCTTCACAACACACCTCTTTACCGCACCCCAAACCCTTCTCTGTGTTTCTACCAGTACTCATATAAAACATACTCTGTCTGCCTCTCGCTTTCACTCCGTCCCGGCTGAGATCCCCACTTGCAGGAGCCACCGTGGGTTTCTGACAGAGACTGCCAAAAATTATTAATGAGTGCCTATAAGGAGGCGATAACGCTTTGATTAAAACCCTCATTTCAATGAATTAGACTCTTGGGCCTTCTGTGAGGGCTCAGCTTACTGTGGTATTTTGGAGGAGGAGGAGGAGGAGGAGGAGGAGGAGGGGTGTGTGTGTGTGTGTGTGTGTGTGTGTCTGGGGTTGGGGTGCAGAGAGGGATTAAGAGCAAAAGGCCTGCAGACAGATTATTCTGATAAAACTCTGCTACCCTGGGCAGAAAACAAATCACTGCTGGTCATCTAATTTGTTTGGACAAGTAGAGCCGGTGGGGAAAGGGGAAAAAGAACATTACTATTACTCATTACTATCTGTGCAGGCAATATGTTTAAAAATCAAAACCACCACCACCACCCAAAGGTTCTGGAAATTATTTGGAGTCAGCCAATTTCCACCCGTTGTTGCTAGTCAACATTCTTAATGCCTTCAGGCTTCAGTGTTTGATTTGCAAACATTCCAGTGAAGAAAAAACAAACAACAACAAGAAAAAACGTTTTACACACAAATCATGCAGGCACACACAGGGAGACAAATGAACAAATAAGACAGAAAGCAAACAAAGCAAGCGAAAGTGACTGAAAGAAAAAGAGAAAGGAGGAGTGAAAGCAAATAAGTCAGTGAGGCCACGGTCTTGGAGCACCAGTAGGTAATTGTGCAAGCAGTGGGAGCCTTGAAAACTGATCTTTACTGGAGTGTCTTGCCAGGTCTCCTCTCTCACGCACTCTTTTGCTCGCCTCACTCTTGCCCCGCCAACAGTCCCCACGGATCCCTGGTGGATCTCGGCCTTACCGTGTCCGAGGTCCCTTCCAGCAGGAAGTTGATGGCCCGGTTCACGTCCTCGTTGCTGTCGTGCAGTGCCACCATGCACTCGTCCTGGTTCTTCCCCGTCACCTCCATCAGCTGTGTGCATGCGCGCGCACACACACACACACACACACAGATTGGTGATTGGTGAACATTTAGTATACTTATGATGTATGACATGCAATGAATTGCCCCCTAATGTCAGCAATACATACAACATGCACTTGTCAGTGTGCATATACTTCTACAATTCCCTGTTACGCCCTGTTATGTGTAGTGCAATATCAGCTCACCTGTTTCACTTTGTCTTCGAAGTCTGCATCATTCTTATCGTAGATCATCTGGGCAAGTCGGATCTGTTCGGCTGTGGCCTGAAACACACAGAGCCACAGAATGCATCAGCACAGACATTCCCATATACCTACCTACCTACCCCCCCACACACGTACACACATGCACACACAGTCAGTTGCAGAAATTCACTCACTGGGAGTGTGTCTGTTAGTGAGCATGGTGTGCTATGGTGTGTCAGCCAGTTAACACAAACTGAGTTTCTGCACTTACGCGGCTCACTGTGGCTGTGTTTATATGTGTGTGACTGTATGTCTTCAGGTCATAGCTTTGGCTTACTTCTATAGTTTTGCTCAATAGAAGATACTGGCATGGCATGCATGTCTCTCGTGCTTTAGGTACTCACCTGTGGCTGTTTCTGTGGCTGAGAGTTTTGTGTGGTTGTGGGCAGCACCTTGTCCCGAGAGCCCCGGGGTCGGTCGCTGCCTAATGAAGTCATCATATACAGTATATACAAAACAATGTATGTACAAAATAGAAAAATCTGGAAGACAAGAAAATAAAGACAGAAATAATGTTATAAATACACTCAATAGAAGAGAAATAAAGATTATCTAGTGCCTAAAGGGTTTGGTTTCCTCTCTAATGTAAATACCAGAAAAGTCTCTCCGAGTCTTAACTGATCTACTTGAAGGCAACTTCCTTTGGCTGTTTACGAGGCTCTGAATGAAACCCACGCACACAGTCTTCTACACACACAGGGGGTATCACATTCCCACACCCATAAACCCAGTTGGACAGGATTGTGCAACACTGACCGTTAGAGGCCTCTCTCACACACCTTCCCTCTCACACTCTCCCTCCCTTACTCAGACACTCAGACACACACACACACACACACACACACACAATCAGTTGTCCAGCATAAATTTAGGCCTGGGATAGTCTGCCTTGGTGTCCACTTACATGTCCCAACCGTGCCCCTCTCTGTCCTCACACCACACATACCACTTGCCCTCTGCCCCACACCCTCATTATTACACTCAACACAATCCCCCTCCTGCCAAATACATAAAACAAACAAATCCCTTGCAGAAGAACAAAAGACATCACAGTCATTCCCAGCTGTAACAGCATTTCCATGTTTATAATGGGTGTTGGGTGAAACGTTGAACAGTAAAATCCAAGTAAAAACACAACAGGACTGGCTCCGAACAACTCTGTCCTGAACTAGAACTACTCAAACCGCAATTGTCTGTGAATATTCTCCCTCACTCAGGTTATGATGGTCAAAGTGTTCAGTTCTAGGAAACTGGACTATTGTCTATAATTAGCACTTCGATTAGAAGCCCAATTATTCTAAACATTATAAAAAAAATGTATTCCAATTTCAGACATATAGGGTGATTGGGAAAGGGTTATCTGGACATGCACAACACCTCATTCAGAAAACTACCAAATCCATTTTCGCACTTCTACTAGTCATAATTATCGATGTAAACAATGCGTCCATATACATACTACAAATGTCGCAATCGAACTCCTTAACATCACCATGTCTAAATGACTTAAGTCCGTAAATAGTGCCTTTCCTTCTTTTAAGGCTGGATAAAGATAGTACAGCCTGTTTACAATGCCTTCAAGATATAGGTTAATTCGACGCGTCGGGGGAGATCTGAGGGGATGTAAAACACTTTCTACAGTCTGCGATTTCTACTCCTGAACAACTGAAGTTGCATTATGTCAACGTTTGGAATTTAAACAACTCCGATGTAATATGCGTCAAAGAAGCAGACTGCATATTGACTGCAATGATTGCGTCTTATCATGACCGACCGATCACTCGAGTAAATGTCAAATCAGACCAAAGCGTTTAAATGTTGCTCCCCTGATTTAAAAAAATCAAAGCAAATACCACAGATTGAGCGTTCGTCCTCTGCAATTAAAGGCCGTTGTAAAGACACTCACACTTTATTACCGACGGCAGTGGTAAATGGGTGAGGGTGATTCGAGGAAAACAAGTGGTCTTTTCAAACAAAAAGGAGAGAAGAAAAACAAAGCGGTCGCTTCACCACTGACGTCGACCATTAATGACGTTTCCTTAAGACCTTTTATGTCATTGGCTAATTTGTCACTAAATGGTGCTAGCTACATCGCGGTGCATCAACAGCGTCGTCCAAATCCGGTCACTTGCACAGCGATTTACATTTTGACGATGGTGCATTCACATTCTCTTAATTACAAATTAGATCCACTCGTTCCACAATATTTCACCATGCGGGTCAAAGCACCACCACTACTAGTGGCATAGTCAACATCAATCTGACAACTAAAACACTTGAACAGATAACGATAGAAGAAATTGTATATTCTGACTATTGCAACATAACAGCAATTCCACTGTCTCTACTTTAGGCAGGGTTATCGTTAGTGTAAGACTAACAAACATGATTTGCCTAAACGATATTTTTTAACGTCGATTTAAAAAATGCAACGCTACAAACATCATGTAGGATTTTACGTTTACACCTCAGACGCCTAGAACGTTAGTTGCAATACAATAAAATGTTAGCAGTAATGAGCTAGTGCATGTTACTGGAAAAAAGATTAGACTAAGAAAGAAAAGTGGATCACTTATGTAAATAGACATTAATGTAAATACAACAAAACGCAAGTAACAAAATTAATTACCTTTCTGAATAAAGACTGCTAATGTGATTAATTTGAAGGAATATCCTTTTCGGAAGAGATCAGGCGATGTTTCGCAATAACAACAACACGGTCAGCCTCACATCACTTGCATTGCATTGCCAATAGCTATATGGTCGAATCTCTTTGTCCTAGCTGAAGTGTTAGCTGGCTAGCTGGTCTGACTAATTTCCTCTGTTCAATTGTTGTAGCATTGCTAGTTGAATAGCTACATACCAAGCTAATAAATACACGACCGCCCGGCGTCCTTGTGTAAGCTACGTGTGTTAAATCTTTTAACTGAGCCGAGGTTACTAAGAAAATTAATCAACACAGAGATCATTCGGTGTACATAACTGCGTAGATCAGTAGAAGGACTGAGCAACCAACGTATTTTGCTGAAAATGGCCAGAGCATAGCTAAAATACCACTCCGACGTTTGCTAGCTAACGTTAGCTGCCCTATCTGGCTAGCTTACCGGGGAACAAGCCAACAGAGTTGCATAATAAAACCGATTAGAATAACACGTTTTTATCAGCCACAAAATATTATGTTTCGCGATTCAAGACATCAGAAGAGAATTAATCCGGTTATTCACCATAAAAAGGCAAAGTTTGTGTTTACAGACAAGATTTGTTTTTTATTACCTGCTAACACGCTTCACTCAGCCAGCAGCAGATGCGATCACGTGACTCACCGCGCCACCGTTACTGCTTTCCCTGTATCCGCGAGAAGAGTACACCAATCCACGCACGCGCGCACGCTCATAACCCAGAAAATAATAACACAAGACGGACAGACTGGACAGATGAAAAATAGCACCTAAACCTCATGTCGAAAAATGACTGATCATAAGACTTCGTTTATACGTTTCGCTAAAACACACACACACACACACACACACACACACACAATGTGTTGAACTAAGGTTTCCTTTGATTCCGCAGACGGGTGCGTTATTTTGCATTACTGGCGATCTCAAGAAATGCGCATTCCACAACTCAATAAATCTGGTTACTCCAGGGTGCCCTCTACTGCTTAAGGGAATATGACGACTTCAAATGGAATAAACACACGCAGCAACAAGTTCAAATAGGAAAAAAATACATCAATAGAATTTTATTCATCATCTTATTCCCCCTTAAGATTTTATAAGCTGTTTCCTGATGCTTAGATTGTTAATGTACAATACGTCTGACTCAGTAATCTGTAAAAACATTCATGAAGTGTGTATAAAAAAAGAGGGCACCACCTAAATAACAACAGGTTAGTCCACACACGCAGACACACATATCCTCAGACAGGTTTTACAATTTTCAACTCCTCATTTTTTTTTTCCAAATACTTATACACACATTTATATATAAAATAAATCTTTAAAGTGATGATATATATATATATATATATATATATATCTATGATCGTACTCTTGTTTATATTTTATTTTGTTGCTGTTCTAACATTGTAATGGAAACTCAATACAAAAATCCCATGTTGGGGGTGGGGGTATCAGAAAGAAAATATAAGCCTGCCTTGGTCTTTCACAGAAAGACTGCAGAAAGGCGGAAGATTTACTCACTACTGCTCAAACAGTGGAAGAGTAAAAGAAAGATGGAATACAGAGAGGTGGAGACATGAATGCTTTTCCCCTCAAAGGAAGAAAATATCCCAAAATGCAACTCTTAAAAAGTTTTACACCTCCAGCAGGACTGTGAGCGATAATGATTGAATTCAGAAAATAAATAAGAACAATAATAGAATATGGGAAAATAAGTAATAATAAAGTGAATATTAAATCACACAAACCGCCAAGTTAGAATTTAAAATAAAATAAGAATTCTGCAAGATTATCTGTGAAAAGACAACATGAGACAGGGAAGGAGCTTAACAGTCATTATTTCATTCCATCATCAGAGGAAGAAAAAAAAAAACAATAACGAGTCCCACAATCTGATTGGCTCCAAGATGTCTCTTTCTTTGATTGGCTGATTCCACAATCACCTCCATTTATAGCTGGGCAGTTTTGCTGGGCTTTCTTCATGTAGATCCAAGTCTCTATTACAAAGTCCCATCTGAGTGCCATTCCCTCATCCTCTCCGTGGACACCCGTCTGTATCTCTCCTCTTTTCCCACTCCCTCTTTCTTCCTACTTTGTGTCAGTCACTCTCAAGACACAGTCTGAAATGTCAGCAGTGCCTCACCAAAAGTCTAGGCATGCACACGTAATAAAGATGGTTCACGTCTCTCAAACATAGCTGGACAGAATTTCTCAGAGAATTGTTCTCATGGGAAAAAAACCTAAATCTGACTAAAACAGTAACCAAACAGTTCAAATCCCTGGGTGTGACTTAAACGATTAATACCTCTTTAGTGTTTTGTTTAATATAAAAACAAAACCGAAAAAAAAAGAATATTGGCAAGTATAGGTGAAGACTGGTGTCTTCGCCATCGTGTTCATACACAACCATCTGGGGGTTGGGAGGTGCCTTCCTGAGAGGAACCCATCCTGTTCAAT
>JAGFZM010003818.1:0-32302 GCA_017657215.1 Limnothrissa miodon
TATGTTAATATAGTTAGTATAATTTATATATCTGCTAATTAGCATTACTTTACTGAATTTACTGAATGATAATATTAGTCTACATCACTTGTAGGCATTGTTGGCATCATTAGCATTATTAACATTTTAAGCTTAAATGCTATTTTAATCTGTTTGAATCGTTTAAACTGTTTAAGCCAGTTTACTATCCAACTATTTAAGTATATAGACCACTAGCCCACCCTACAATAAAAGGCAATTTTAAAACAGAATTTAAACTATTAACTCTTTTTTGCCTTTTGTAAAAATGCGCTATATAAATAAATTGAATTGAATTTTTTCATCTTTGCTACTTCATCTTTCTCTTCAGTCATCTGAATTATTTGTTCAATATTTTTCTACTTATCATTCTATTCAGCATTTTAATTATTAGTTCTAAGTTAAATGTAACTATTCAATCAATTAAACCGTTCAACTATCCCACTATTAACTCTATAAACTATTTAACTTAGAAATTCCATTACATAAAGTTAATTGCACTGCATTTTTATGCAAACGTAATTCCCTGGAATTACATTCTCTATTTTTTTCTTAGCTTTTTAATTTCTATAATTCTAACAGCAGCAGGCATCCCAACACTGCAAACATACCATACATCTTCACTTACAAACATACATACATCTTCACACACAAACACACATGTCTATTTTGCTCAGTGTAGAGTGACAGGCAGCGGGTTGGTGAGCGTGATGCGCTAGGACTGGGAAGTGCAGTGCAAATTTCGAACCTGGGTCCCCTTGGGCACACGGACCCGAACGTTGTATGAATGTTGTTTCCATCTGCACCACTTATCTCACAGAAGTCCCTCGAATACGGAATGAGAATCACCTTTTATCAAAGGTAGGCAATCCACAATCTGCAGTGCAGCACAGCACACTAGACCCAATGGTAGCACCTCTAACAGCCCTGTCCCCTCCTCAGCTCCTCTCATGAGTCCTGCATTCTCCTTACAATTTTCAAGCCTTTCTTTAAAACATCATTCACGGGAAAATAAGTTGAAGCAGCTGCAATGCTTAGGATGTGCCACAGCAGCGACAAGTGGCAAAATATAACCTAGCTCTTGTGTTTTAAAGCAGCAAGGAGTTTTGAAAATCGCACCCTCTACAGATTGTAACGGAAGCTTGCCATGGCAAGTCAATTGTAGTTTTACAAGAACTACAGATCGCTACCCGATTGGGCAAACTTGTTTAGTGCCATTAATGCCGATAGAGGGCCGCAGCGAGTATCGTTCACCTTGTTACAAGTTGATGGACAGGAACAATTTTGAAAACATTATTTTAAGGTTTTTTTTTTTGTTATTTTAAAGTCTTTGGTGCTGCTTTAGCTTTGGCAGGCTGTACAGGGAAGACTATTTATATTAATTATTTATACTAATTTATAACCTAATTCTGATTCATTATGAAGTGGTGTTAAGAGTAGCCAGTGCATGATTTTCAGTTCAAAAAATCACTTTCCTGTTCATACATACACCAATGAAATTTATATATGTATGTATGTATTTTTTTTATAATACCTTCTCAGAATTTCCCGGTCACCGCCATCTTGAAATTAAATCACGATAAGTCGATTGACAAACAGACACAAAATTATATTCTGTTGAAGTGCTTGGATTTCATCTGAAAATATATGGTGACTATCTACATGAGCACTAAAGCACCAACAAATTATGAAACTTAAAAGAGTTTGACCAAAGACATTTATAAAGTTGTAGCTCGACAATCGACTTATCGTGATTTAATTTCAAGATGGCGGTGAAAGGGAAATTCTGAGAAGGTACTGTCTTTATAAACTGTCTTTTTAATAAACAACCAACCCCATACCCTGTGACAACCAACCCTGTTATGGGGCTGTTTGTCACATTGTGTCAGAGTGTCTTTGACAGTTAAATACTTCCTGTTACAATACGTTCTAAAGGTAAAAGGTATACACATTTAAAGCCAAGACATCAAGTTTTCATTTCATGTACTTTAGCCTAGTATTCGTATTAACAATGCAGTGTTTTCTAGTTATCAGTACATGCTTTTGGGCAAAAACGTAATCTTAATGCTGTAATGCATGTAATGCAGTTTATATTTAGGAAGTTACTGTGCTGCTTTTATACCATCCAGCTACAGTCTTAGGCTCTGGATGGCCAACAAGATGAAATGTGACATGAGATGAGTTGACATGAGACAAGGCTGAAATGATAACTTAGCTTTATTTATCCATTTTCACAGGACACCAGATGAGCTTGTGATGGAGGTATGGACAGCAATTTTGAAGACAGGGGCCAAAGCGATCCCTCATCAAGCAGCTGCCCAGGAAAGTAAAGACAGGTCAAAGACAAGATAAACGCTCTCTCTCTCTCTCTCTCACTCTCTCCATTCTCTCTCCAGGCCTACCTCCATTTTCCAGTGCATCATTTATTATTTCCTTTGTTACGTGCTCCAGCTGTTCAGCAGTCAGTTTGATAGAGATCTCAACCCCAGTGCCCTTCATAATAATGAATGAATATAACAATGACTTCATACAAGACTGATTTTTTTGTGTCTTTCGCTATTTGACCACACACAAACACACGCATTGTCACCTGGGCTTGGGAGACCTTCACCTGTGGCAGTGGCTGAAGTGACGTCTCAGGCATGCCATCCTCTGAACGGGCGCCTAGTTCCTTTTGTTTTGCTTTCTTACGGAGCCAATGAGCAGAGAGAAACATATCCATCATCAATCCAAAACAACATCAAATCAAAACAAAATAACAATTTAGCTTTGGAATCATAATTAGCCATGCAAGAGAATGTAAGGCCAACACAAATGGAGTCAAATGGACATGAAACTTGGACCTCACATAATCAAGAGTTGTTTTGACATGTGTGTTATGTTATATTTGGAATGCTGTATAAACATCTAGGCTCTGGGCCACATGGAGAATAAATGCTGCATGTTACACTTGAAATATGTAATACTGTGACACATAAAGGAGCATTAAAGCAATAATCTGTAAAGCAATAGGTAGAGGTTGGTGAGTGCTTTTTGTAAGAATAAGGTTGACAATATTTGATCAACACAGACTGAATTGGTGAAACAGCATCTAACTGACTATGGCACTCAAGCAAAACTTTAAAAGAGTTTTCTTGCATCCATGAGTTGCCATTAGTGGCTGTTTCACTATTTGGACTATCATCAATGAAAACTCCACATGTGGAAACAAAATTGCATTAGTGTTCTGTGAATGTGCTTAAAGGTATGTGTTTGGTAGTGTGCCAGCACACATTACATGCCCAGCGTGCAGAACAAATGTGTGTGTGTGTGATTGTTGAATGCATTGATGCCCTGTGCCTTCACTGTGGGGAGTCCAGCTCATTACCTCCACCATTTCCCGCATCTCTTTGGGGCTGAAGAAGGTCACATGACCCACGGCCTGCTCGGTAAGCAGGAGCACAGCACACACCAGCAGTAGGCATCCCAACACTGCACCACGCATCGTCACTTTTTTCCTGTACCTACACACAAGCATGCACACATACACAAACACACACACACATACAGTATACACAATGCAAATGAATACTACAAAACACTATAGAGGCAGAGGCATACAGTCGGAGTTTTGAACCTTGTTTTGAAATTGTAAGTGGGAGACAAGTATGAGATTGTAAGGCAGAGCTCAGAGATAGAGGCAGTGCATGAGATTCTCCAGGCAAAGAAACAAGGACACAGTGTATTGAGATAAAGAAGGTCTTGACCAGAGAGGTCAAGCAACTGACAAACCACATGAAAATAAGTCCCAGAGAAGGTAAGAAAATCTAAAGAGGATCTAATGTACTGCAAAAAGATGCAATTTCTCCAGCCATCCTGAGAGAGAGAGAGATGGTGGAGATCCATTCTCACCTGTTGTAGGCGTGGACTGTAAACAAAGTTGATTCTCTGTGTGGAGTTTGGTTGTGTGGTAAGCGTAAAGGTCTCTCTGATTAGGGGCAGCGTCTCTTGGGTATTTATAGAGGGAGAGTCCTCATGACAGTCCAGTCTTCCCGTCTCTGACGTCGACACTTCCAGAGCACAGCACAGAGTTCTCTTCAGCTCATAGAAACAGATACATCCCAGGAATTTAGTCCTTTGGGTTATTGCCCCTTGTGCCATTTACTGTACTTGAGATAAGATGTTTAAGGCACCAAAATGTGATTTGGAGACAGCCCATGAGCTGATTAAAAAAGAGTGTTGGGACAGGATGTAAAGCATAAATTCACTGAAAAACAAATAAATAAAGGTTTCTTATTTTGATAAATCATACAATCCTAGTGTAAAAAAAGAAAAGAGACGTTACAATTAAGATGAAAAAGAAAGGTTATACTCTTGAATATTACACTTTTTTTCAAATGTGAGTGTACTAATTTATGCGTGCAGGACATACTGAACCAAACTTATGAAATTCAATGAAGAAGAGAGTTAATTAGAAATAGGTTTTCATTGGTGGAGACAACTGGAAACAAAAGGACAGAGTGAGATTTATGTTTACGGTTGTGTGCAAAACAAGCACTAGTATAGTGTTATCTGATCTGTAGGTAAAAGACTGTATGTACTTAAGTTAAACTTTGTGTACATGTACTGAACATTCAATAGTAGTCATAAATTTGCAGAATTATGCATTTCTGTTTTTCCTGAATCTGTTTCCCCCAATGGTCAATAAAGGTTAAGCAAATGAATGAAAAATAAAATGCAATCCTAATGCTTAACTTCAACAGGTGTGTCTCTGCTAAAGTTAGAAAAACAATTCCTCTCAAAATTCTAAACTGGTAGAAATAGTTTCTCTCAAACCAAGAAGAGAAAATTGCTCTTTGTAAAGGGAACCAGCTGTTTTGAAACACTCAAATACAGTGATGGAGTGTTTGTTCTCTCAGTGTGCATGCCCTGAGAGGTATGTTTTTTTTATTATTTAGATTAGAATATGCCCATGTAAATGATATCCTCTAATGTTATATCCTGACAACAAAGATGTTTACAACAGCAGATAGGAGATTATGGCATCATGCTCTTCAAGGCATTACATGCATTTTTGTCTGTGTAAGACACCTGTCACATATGTTCCTGTCATAACACTTCAGGTGTATCCTGCACCAGAGTGTTTGGAAACAAAACAAACAGCCCTGACTAAGTCATCAGCGGATGAGCAATCCTAAAAGATGCAAATAATGAAAGATACTTTAGGCTTACTGGGTTACAGCTTTTAACCACTGTGTTATAAACAAACCTTTTGGAAATGCACACACAAAGTTGCAGCTCTTGGATACTGTGAACAGTTAGATACAAACAACAGGCTAACACCATATACAGTCTATGGCTAACAAACACACACACACACACACACACTTGATGTGCAAAGAGGGGAGACAATAATTTGTATTGTGTAAGAAATAACCTAATTAGATCATGGTTTACTGGACAGGCAGAGGAAAATGGCAAATTCAAAGTTCATACAGGTTTATATGAAGAAATAAATTAGTCCTCATTTCCACTTTTGAGCTTTGAGGACAACTACCAGCAGAGGGCAGCCAAAAGTCTCGCGATAAAAGCCGTCATTGTACAAGTCATGTGGCCGCGTGCTCTCTCACAGGAGTCTTTCCTGTAGAAGTCATTGCCTGGCGAACACACTGAGGTGTGTCGCACAAGATTCTGAAAAATGGTAAGAGCTTTGCTTTCAAAAACGAAAATCGTATTCTTTCACTAGTCGGGATATTACAGTTTGATGTGCAATTATAGGCAAACTTACAGCAATTCTGATGTCACAGAATGAGTTTACCAGATTTATCGCAACAAATGTTCTGGTCAAATCGTGAACTTTCTGTAGTAGGATTGGGTTATTTCCATGTTGCATTTATTCTCGTAGTATCTTGGGTCCCGATTATGCATTCATATGGTGAATGCAAACAACGCTGTTATTTGTTGGCCAAAATATGAGATGTGGGGTTTCGACTCGTTAGCTAGCTGTACAAGTTAGCTACTTTTTGAGGGACCAAGTTGCGTAGCACGTAGCTAGGCCTCGATTTAGATTGGCGTTTAGGCAGATGGGATTACACCGAGGCGCATTTAAAGCTACGTACCGGTACGTAAATTTTACATTCGTAAACAACTTTCATGTCTTGTCGATAGTGACATTTTATATTGGCAGTAAACTATCTAGAAGCAATTGTTACAACCTTGATGTTGGATACACGTGGTCTTCTGGGCATGCACGTCGACAGTACGGCAATCGTTGTCCCATTGCTAATTTTTCTTTGTCCTGCTAGTTAGCACAGCCAAGAGTTTGTGTACGAAGATTTTGCCAACCGGTAACACTTTCTCTTTACTGTTTCGCATACTGGTCAGAAGTTAAATGAATCTGACAACTTATTCCAAATCCATGGCTTCGAGTGTATCGTTTCCACAAGACGGCATGTACTTACCACGTGGTGCGACGGTAACCTAACCTCTGCTGCCGAGTGGCAGCTGGCTATCGGTTGACGCGTGTACACGTGTGATAAATAAGGTCAGGATACGTTTCTTGAGACCTTATTTATCGGCATAATTGGGAGGGTATTGTCAGAGAGCGTACTTCTGAGCCAACATAACCAGCCATGTTCTTCCCCCACAGGTGCTGTTGCACGTGCTTTTCGAACATGCAGCGGGTTATGCGCTGTTTGCCGTCAAAGAAGTTGAAGAAATTGGGATGCTTCTGCCTCAGGTGTGTTGTGTATTGGTTAACCTTTTACTTCGACAAAACAATGCTTTGACTACCGCTAAGTAGGCTTGCATATTTAGATTACTCCTTATGTTTCAGGTGGAGCAAAGCGTCCTAAATATTGGAAAGTTCAACAATGTAGTGAAGCTGGCTGCATTCTTTCCTTTCCAGTCTGCACAGGCTGCCTTGGAAAACATAAACTCAATCTCTGAAGGTTGGTTCTGTAAAAATACACACACAAAGTGTGATCATTTTGAAGGTATAAGGCATAATGGTGGAATTAAACATGGAGCACAAAGCAACTATTAGTTTTGATCCAAGTGACTAAATGCTAAATTGTTGTGTTGGAAGTATTGGGATCTCTTGGCTAACTTAAGTTTTTAAAACTAATATTTCAGGAGTTGTACATGCAGATCTTAAGCTCTTCCTGGAAACAAATCTGCCCTCTGGTGGTAAAAACAAGACAGCGCTAGGTGTGGCAGATGCTAAAGTAGGTGCTGCACTTCAGGAGGATCTGGACCTCTCCATTCAGACTGGTGGTGTGGTGGCTGAGATCATCAGAGGTGAGTTCTTCAACATGGGCCACAAGACAAGTGGGCATTAATGGTAGTGGAAAATAATGTTGGGTCTGTTATGATGTCATAAAATGAACTGACCACTGATGCCTAATACTGAAAAGCTGAACAGACCAGACATACAATCACAAACATACAATTATGTAATTCTGTAATCAATTTTGTTTATCTAAGAGGTTATTTTGCAGGTTGACACTAATTTCTTTACTGTAGCCATGTAAGATTTACTCTGTAGCTTTACCTTTTTTTTTCCTGAGCAAGTTGCCCTCATCCATGGTATTAATTTGTAAAAATGAAGGTATTGCGTACTCTCATTCCTGCAGGTGTTCGTCTGCACTTCCACTCGCTGGTGCGTGGGCTCACGGCGCAGGCAGCGTCCAAAGCACAGCTGGGTCTGGGCCACAGCTACTCACGAGCCAAGGTTAAGTTCAACGTCAACAGAGTCGATAACATGATTATCCAGTCCATCGCTCTCCTGGACCAGTTGGACAAAGACATCAACACCTTCTCCATGCGTGTGCGGTATGCTGGCCTGTTGAGTGTGATCCGTCCGCACGTGTGTGTGTGGTGTGGCGTTGTTGTATTTTGCAAATGAAGGAAATGCTTCTGAAAGAAATCAGTTTCTGGTTTAGAGGTCATTCAGATTGGTCTTTTCTCAAGGTGTAGTTAAATGGATCTCATTGTAATACTAGTCTTGGAGTGTTTCCTTCATTTGTGATTTTTTTGCAGTGTTGCTGTGGGGCCAATCAAACTTAAGCGCTCTCCCTCTTCATGCATGGGTGTTGGTCAGATGGGTCTCACTTCTTACTCACCTGGGTGCCAGAATTCCCATCTACTGAGATGATATGGGGGAGGGGGGTTTATCATTAATTTCTTCCCGTTGGTGGGGGGGAAGCTTGGGGTGTGCCTGCTTGTGCTGCGCTGTTTGCGGTGTGTGGGTTGTGCACTATTGCTGTATTCATCTAGCTCGATCTTATGTAAACATGATGCTTTATGATTCCTAAACTATTTGCAAAATGTATATAAGCAAGGACTTTATTGTAGTCATGCCCATAATGCAGGCTCTAGGCATGGCAACAAGCCAAAAATGACAAGATTTCTAAATGAGGCAACTCCTAATATCTACTACTTGTGTGTGTTTAAAAATATATATCAGAATTGGCCACACTGGTCTTAAATCAGCTCTGCTCCCCTTGAGTTGATTCCCATCAATTGAGCTAAATGTCTACTCTGCAGCGCCCCCTGTAGACCTCCCAGTGCTTACCACAGACAGAGGCCCTTAACTAGCCCTGACTGTATAGAAAAAGGAGGGACATCAAGTCCCGCCCCAGGAGCATTCTGTCCAGTCCCTGTGGGCAAACTGCATCCTGAGGGGGAGACAGCCTATACTGATTGGTTCCCCAGTGACCTTCCAGTTTGGCGCACTTATTGTGGTGTTAACCTGGGATGCCCCATTGATTTTGGTGTTCTACATTATAGACCTTTTTTAGGGTTTCCCCTCACAGCTTTTCCTATTTTCCCCCTTCTCTTGCTTGCGTTCCATCTGTCAGTGAGTGGTATGGCTACCATTTCCCAGAGCTGGTGAAGATTGTTGCAGACAACTCGACATACTGTCGTTTGGCCAAGCTGATTGGGAACAGGAAGGAACTGAGCGAAGAGAACCTGGAGGCCATTGAGGAAATTGTAATGGACAGTGCCAAGGCCCAAGCCATCCTGGATGCCTCCAGAAGTTCCATGGGTAAGAACCTCTGCGTTTCCTCAGTCTGCTTGTAAGCCTGGTTTGGAAGTCATGATGTTTCTATAATCTGTCAATCCACTGAGAATCGGTGCTGACAACCTATCCATTAAACTGAACTTCTGCAGCCTCAGCAAACCAATCATACACACAAGCAATAAAAAAAAAAAAATGGTTTTGGCTTACGGGTTACTGCTTAGTGCTTTAGAATGTGTTTAATGTCAAATTAAAAACTTAATTAACCTCCCTATTCTGAACTTGTCTCCAGGTATGGACATCTCTCCCATCGACCTGATCAACATTGAGAGCTTTTCTAGTCGGGTGGTGTCTTTGACTGCGTACCGGTTGGAGCTTCAGGAATACCTGCGTTCCAAAATGGACCAGGTCGCCCCTAATCTTGCTGCACTCATTGGGGATGTGGTAAGTAGCTTTATAGGCAGCTTTGACCACACAAGATGGTGTACAGACTGTGGTGGGGGGGTGATCAGAAGTCATGATGTTTCTATAATCTGTCAATCCACTGAGAATCAGTGCTGACCACTTTCCATTCGACTGAACTTCTGTGCAATTTTTGGGATGTCATTATGATATGATGAGCTAATGGCTTGTCCGAGATGCTTCTAGTTGCCCAGTGTTTTCTTTTTTTTTTTTTTTTTTTAACATGTGTATTTACCTTGATGCTAATGCAGTTTCTACACCCACCACCTCCCTGTTACGCTTTCTTTAGGTTGGCGCGCGTCTCATCTCCCATGCTGGCAGTCTGACTAACCTGGCCAAGTACCCCGCCTCCACGGTGCAAATCCTGGGTGCAGAGAAGGCCCTGTTCAGGTACTGGGGCAGCCCTCCCCTGCGGGGTAATTCGGGAGTTACAGTGATGGCAGGGCGGGGGGCGGTTCCGAGACGGGTGATTGGCTGACGGGACACTGATCCTGCTGCTTAAAAGTGATCCCTCTCCCCATTTCCACCGCACACCCTCCCCAGTCTGAGTGACTACCCAGGGGATTGCAGAGGTAGAGAACTTTTAGATGGATTAGTAGAGGGGATGTAGAAGCAGAGGGTTGATGGCATTTAAATTGGCAATGACTGGATGTGTAGTGCTGTTGTAATATGTAGTTTGTGTGTTATGACTACTCTTTGCCCTGCGACATGTAGAGCCCTGAAGACGAGAGGAAATACACCCAAATATGGTCTGATCTTCCACTCGACATTCATTGGACGGGCAGCTGCCAAGAACAAGGGCCGCATCTCGCGTTATCTTGCCAACAAGTGCACAATTGCTTCTCGTATCGACTGCTTCTCTGGTGATTAACGTTTATTGGCTAGCTAGTTAATAACTTAAGCCATGATGTCTATTTTTCGTCAACAGCATCTCACCCCTAGTAGGGAGTGAATGTTGAGAATTCAACACTGAGCAAAGACCACCTAGAAATGTGTAGCATCCTCATGAGCAGTGTCTGTGTTGGAGGCTGACCTTTTCTTTTCTGTCAATCATCCAGAGGTGCCCACCAGTGTTTTTGGCGACAAGCTCCGCGACCAGGTGGAGGAGAGGCTGGCTTTCTATGAGACGGGAGAAGCACCTCGCAAGAATGTGGACGTCATGAAGGAGGCTGTGCAAGAGGTATGTCTGGCAGGAAAAGTGTTGCGGTTTGCATTTGGTTGAACACCTGTGTTAAGTGGGAATCATACTGCAGTGAGTGATGATGACTCTACCCTGATGACAAACATGAGGGTAAAAACTGATTTAATGAGCCTGACACTGCATTGTGAAGTTTTGGAAGCTGCATAGGCAGCACAGCTAGTGGCGTGCATAGCTAATATGCGAGTGTGCCTTTGTGACTTGCCCTCGGGGTTCAGGCTGGAGTGGTTGCAGCTGAGATCAAGAGAAAACAGGACAAGAAAGAGAAGAAGCGACTGAAAAAGGAAAAGAGGAAGTTGGAGGCAATCTCAACTGCTGAGGGAGAGGAGGAAGACGTCAAGCCCAAGAAGATAAAGACCAACGGCGCGGAGGCCCAGTCACAGGTGAGGGTTTTGGGTACAAATCTTCATGTTTACGAGTGCATGGCTTAGACATGGGAGTGGACTCTCCATTGGTTCCCTCCCCTAACATGCCGTGCCAGAGAAAACCACCTCCGAACCATTGACTGGCCCCATCAGTGGGTCAGCTCACTGAAGTGAGTTGGACAATACATCAGCATCATGTCCTTGAGTCATCTGCTTTTGGCCCAAGTGCCTTCTCAGTATTCTGTCAAGGATGAGCTTTTAATGAAGGCGTCATGTCTGGTATGGAAGGCTTCAGTGGGTTAACTAGTGTGGTATGACTGTCTGTTCAACAGGAGAATGGGGAGGCTGTGGTGACAGACAAGAAGAAGAAAAAGAAGGAAGCTGCTGCCGAGGAGATGGAGATCAAAGAGGAGGTGGAGGAAGAGGCCAATGGCGTAGAGACGACCACTCCTAAGAAGAAAAAGAAAAAACTGAAGGAGGAGGCGGCAGAAGTAAAGGTTGAGGAAGCGGCAACTTCGGAGAATGGAGTCGAGGCGACTCCAGGCAAGAAAAAGAAGAAAAAGGCGGCTGTTGAGCCAACAGAAGATGTGGCAGAGGCAGAGCCAGTGGCAACACCTGTGTCAGGAAAGAAGAAAAAGAAAAAAGAGGCAGAGTGAACTTGATGCCTCCACTGTGGAGGGAACGAACTAAATTTTTTTTTTTTTTTTTTTCCCTTTCCCTTTTGTAGTATTGTACAGCTTTCATTTGTATTTTATCATGGTTTTCCAGGTTCTCCTTGATGGTGAGCCAGTCCTAAGTTTGGCCATTAAAGGCCAAGTTACATCTGCTAAGCTTTTTTTTGGTAAATCCCTCTGTATATAGTCACTCAGTAACTCTTGATGCACCTACTGACGGTCAGCTTTTGTGCCTTTGAGCCTAGAGGATGTTTCATCAGGCTATTTGGTCACTACCAGTTATAAAAATGTTATGTGTGCAAATCTGTATGTCTAAAATTAAACCATGGTTTTTGCCATAATTACACTGATTCCTATTGGACCTGTTTTTTACTACATTTTTCATGTATTGGTTTGTGAAATAACTGCCCTCAGTCTTCCATCCAGAAATAATGGTCACACTGGCAGTTAAGGTCTGCTGTCTAACACCATTGCTGTTCAAAGTGCACAATCGGTGCAGTTGTGTGAAATTTGAGCCACTGCACTGGTTGAGTATCATTAATGCCAGTTTCAGTTTATTGCAACCAAATATTTCAGTCGCTGGTCCTAAGTGAGTGGTGAAACTGTCCTGGAGATGCTCTGGGACTACCCCCCCCCCCCCCCCACAGACACTGTTGAGGCAGAGTGTGAGGGGTTGGAGAGCTGAACAGGCCTGACCCTCACGCACCCACATTGCTCCATATATAAGGGGGAGACCCCTTATTGATCCCGGTTAATGTGATTGCTCAGTGTAAAACCACCTCCTATGTATTAAGTCCTGCCCTGAAATGTTAAACACTTAATGTTAAACACTTGACTGAATCCAGGAGTCTGTGTGAAATATTGGGGAAAAGACTTAAGTACCAGTCAGTTTTGTTTTATTTGGACGAGGGTAAACCAAAAAGTTTCTGAAAATGATACGAATTCATAAACTGCATCTACATGTTCTGCCAATTTCGACAAGGGGGGGGGGGCACATATTTAAAGTATGCATTTGGCTACTCAGAGCCAAACCTCTCAATAGAAAACAGTTTGGAAGTCCAACGGAGGGGGCTTGGACAAAAAAAAAAAAAAAAAAATACAAAAAGTGTTCTTTAAAAAAGGCTTCACCAATAAGATGATGCTCTGCAATAATGTACACCGTCATTTAGAATTTTTGTGTATGTATACAAAAAAATAAAATCATAATAACTGCCGTCTCTCATGATGCTATCACTGATTCAAGTATAATATTCACCTTCGTTTTTTCAGTTTCAGCCAGTTGTTTGTATTCTGTTTTTCATCTTTAGGTTCTCTGCACCAACTTGCTTATATCTTAACCATTTTTGGAAATGAATAAAAAGATCCTTCAAAAACAAAATGCAGATGACCACATTTCATATCCTACCAATACATAGCATACTGTATAAATACATACATAAATATATTTTACATACAACAGCCAAAACTTTGAAAAGGGGGAGATGAGAGATCAACAGGGAGAAGGTAGTGTGTATATATGTATCTGTTACGGATGTGGGGGTTGGGTGTGTGTGTGTGTGTGTGGGCAGGCGTGTTTTGGGCAGACGATGGAAACGGTCCATTCACCTCATCCATTGGTTGAGCAGAGGTTGGTTGGTTGGTTGCCGTGGTGTGGTGTGGTGTGGGGGCGCACACACACATACACACACACACAGTCACTCACACACACCACACACGCTTAGTTGCCCCAGTAAGGGGAGCTGCCATAACTGGACTTGTTGACCTGTGTCTTCTGCTGCATGCTGTTGGACTGGCTCCTCTGGCTTGGACCACCCTACACACAGATACACACAAACACACACACACACACAGAGCTCAGTTAATTGTCTGCACACCCAGATAGCTGGGGCAAATGTTACCAGACAACTGCAGTCTGTTCAGTGCAGTACTATCTGGATACTGAATACACTTTACAAAAATGGTACAGTACCAGTTCACATGCTCCATTTCAGTTTTTTTTTTATTTTAAATATTCTTGTAAATCAATACCAATAAGTCACTCATACAATAATGAAATGAGTTGGTTTTTTTTTAGTTAATTTAGTTAATTTTTAATTTAGTTAATTTAGTTAACACTTCAATATTTTAGTACACACATTTGCTTTGCACTGGATATTCTCCATCAGCTTTTTTGACAAAGCTACCTGGAATAATTAAAGTCTTGAAAAAGTTCCCAGAGGTGCTGCTGACTTATGTTGGCTTCTTTACCTTCGTTCTGGTGTCAGCCCAGCTCAGTTGAGTTTGGGTCATAGTGATTCTGGAGACCAGCTCACGTGAGACAGCCCTGTACTGTTTATATATATATATATATATATATATATATATATATATATATATATATGAAGATATATATATATCGTTGAAAAATCCTTACAAAGCCCTTACAAAGGTGTGGGATCGTTGTGCTGTTGTTGAACCATAAATGAAGGTCTCAAAGGCAAAACGTGAGGCTGTCATGCAGGTAAGATATGCCAATAAAATCACCAAAACTCTCACTAGCAAAACATCCCCATATCAGCATGCATCTCATTGGCACACACACACACACACACACACATACACACACACACACACACATCTTAACTTTTGTTTGCCTCACCATGGTGTACACATTGACTATATATACAGTCAATGGGTGTATAGAACCAGAAACCTCGCCAGACCAGAGGGCATTCTTTGTGTTTAGTGGCACAAGAGGGACAACAACGTTGTTTGAGCCAAGAAGAACAAATGAACAACAGAGCTCTACTTCAGGCAAAACCCATTCTTGGTTCTGTGTACCATGCCTCTTTGAAGTAAACATTTGAAGCATTAAGGAGCAGGAGCCTATTGCACAAAACTTACAATTTATCAGTATAACCAAAATATCCCTTATCCTAGTTTTGTGCAATAGGCCCCATGTGTGTGACAGTATGGTGGTGTTGTGATTTTTTTTATTTTAATTTTTCCTAAATGAATGGCAAACTTCATTAATCATGGCCCTAACAGGATTCTGCAGTGACTTGAACTGGTTTGTACTTAGAAGGAGTATAAACAACAGCACAATGACCTCAAGGTTATGTAAGGGGTATTTAAACAACAACAAAATAAGAACAATGCAGAATCACTATGACCCAAACTTAACTAAGATGGATTGGGATAAGCAGGGCGGCAGAGATAAGGGAAAAGCAGCACAGATTAGTCAGCACCTCTGGGAACTCCTTCAACACTTGGAAAATCATTCCAGGTGGCTTTGTCAGGAAGCTGACAGAGAGAATGCTAACAGTGTGCAAAGATGCAGACAAAAAAGAAAAAAGGTGGCCGATACGAACAACCCAAAATACAAAGCCCATTCTAGAACTGGCACTGGGCAGACTAAAGCCTGGTACCTTTGCTTTCTTCAGCCAGAGAATGAATGGAACGTGATGTGTGTTGCAGGTGCGTGTGGGCTCCACCTTACCTGTGTGTCCTGGCTCAGGTGGTGGTGCAGGAGCTGGGAGTGGGGCTGCTGATGCGGGGGAAGAATGTGCAGGAAAGGGGCGGGGGCGTAGCCCGGAGCGCCCCCTGGGGTGAGCGGTCCTGTGCCCCCTAGGGCAGATGGCAGGGAGAATGGGGGAGGGGTACCAGCATGGAAACCCTGCTTATCAAACGACTGGCAGAAAAATAACAGAGAGAAATGGAGAGAGAGAGTGTGAGAGAGAGAAAAGAAAAATGTTTTTTAGCATACTTTTAGCGACAAAGTCATGCACTAAAAATTATTATTCTGCTAAATGATCGTCACTAGCAGGATTCTTGAGCCTCGCAAAATGAGCAGTGATTTGATTCTGCTGGCTAATTCATTTTTGAGCTCCTCTCAGAGGCCAGCCTTCAGGCTCATCTTGAGTGGTTAATGTCAACATTCATTTCTTTAAGGCATTATTAGACAAACAGTACTGATTTGTCTTGAATAAACACTGTTATTCCATTACATCTGTCCCCATCTATAAATGTTTGAGAACCTCAGCAGCATTTTGCAAATTAGACTTTTTTCCCCTTGTCTCGAGTCTGTCTGCTGGCGAGACTGGCAGTATTTACTGAGTGTCTTGGCACCGCTGCTCACCTGGGTCTTATTGTAAACTGTTCCACTGATATCTGGCACACCGGAGTTACTGGACGTCACAGAGACACCTGCAGAAACAAGGCCCACAATGTCACCCCATCCCAACACGCTTGTCGTTTTCGCGGCAGTGAATATCAGCGAGAGTGAGAGATTGTATGTGTGTGCGTGTGTGTGTGTGTGTGTGTGTGTGAGTGAGTGAGAAGAGACAAACCTTTCCCCGGGCCGGAGGCAGCAGATTTGGCCTGTGTCTGGGAGGAGCCGCTGTAGCCTTTGCTGTACTCTGCTCCTGCCGGACCCTGCGTCAGGTCGTCGTACCCTGGAACCATAAACAAACGAGATGAGCTGGAGGTGAACACGTGAACACGAACACGAACACGAACACACACACACACACACACAGGTCTTTCAAAAGCAAGCAAACACTGGAAGTTTAGCTGGCACACCTTGGACAGAAGGACAAGATGAGCTCAAACAAGTAAACAACCTACTACGTGCAGATGTTCCCAGCTTAATGCAACACTGTTAACCAATGTTAACTACTGACTAAGGCAACATGCATTCTATTGCATTATGTGGAGTAGAAATCAGAGGTGGAAGCCGAGTAAACATGTTACCATGTTAGGTAAAACTTTTTCCGACACCCAAAGCACTTGGGAACCAATGGGAACCATGGCGACCTCACAAACAAAAGTGTGGCTGAGTGATGCAGGGCGGCCATTACTCGTTCGACCCTCACCGCGCGCCAGTTTGATGTGGGCAGAGAGGGTATGGAATGAGTGAGAGCGTGTGCACGCGAGGCGACTCACCTGAGCTAAAGGTGTGCTGGCCGTAGCTGCTGGGCTGTTGGAATGGCGTGGCTGGGGGGGCGTTGCTCAGACCCATGCCGTGCTGCTTGGCCGAGGCCGGCGGCACGAACATGGTGGGGCCGTACTGGAAGGCGTTGGGCACGCCGGGCACCCCGGGGTAGTAGGGCAGGCCCGTGTAGCTGTAGCCCGGGGGCAGCGCCGGGTTGAGGAAGGCCTGCTGGGCGCCGTGGTGGCCCTGCGTCTGGGGCGCGCTGCCGCTGCCGCTCTGGGCCTGGGGGGGCGCCGCCTGTGGGGGGGGAGCTGCATGCGCCGCCGACAGGGACGTGGGGGGAGCTGGGGAGGTGGAGTCGCCCCGCCCAAACTTTGTGACTTCACCTGCAGGGGCAAACGACAACAAGGACCACCATCCAATAATTAGAAAAACAAACAACTTTTCAGGGGAGGCAGGGGAGAGGACTGAGTGGAGATGAGGGAGTAGAGGGTAACTGAGTAGGGGTGGTTGGTAAGAATAAGGTCGGAGGCAGGGGGAGAGCTCAGTAAGAATGAGGGAGTTGAGAGTACCAGAGAGTAGAGGGTGCCTTAGAGGGAGTAAGGGTGGTTGGTAAAAATAACGTCGGAGGCAGGGGAAGAGGGCTCAGTAGGAATTAGGGAGAGGCAGGTACCTGGAAGGGAGGGAAGGTGGTTGGAGGCAGGGGTGAGGGCTGAGTGAAGGTATAGAAGCAGAGGGTACCTGAGTAAGGGTTGTTGGCAAGGCTGCCGTCTCTGTTGGACAGAGCTGCTGCAGGGCCTGGGAATGTGATTCCATAATAGTCCTAAAGGAGGGCCAGACATAGTCAAACGTGTGTACCGACACAACCTCCACTTTAGCCGCACTTCACAGGTCAAGATCCTCAACCCCCCCACTATGCACGCACGCACGACTACAAACACAGAATGAAACAAAGGGCAGATACTACAAGCAAAAAGACATGAAATGAAAAGTGTTGCCACACGGCAATGAGTTTTTGCTGTGCTGTCTCCAGCGGATTCGGTACTTGGAACATAATGCGCCGGATTGCAAATATTACTCAATCCTTGTGAAACAAGATGAATGCGGCACTGGGCCAGCGAGGCCAAAAGCTGAAGGAGAGACTCACCATGGGTAGTCTAGACTGCAGCATGTGCAAGTCCTCGTATCCATAGATTTGCTGTGGAAGGAAAATGGGAAGGTTACTCAAGAGACACACCCTCACACACAAACACTTTAGTAGACTTGCAGACCATGCTGATATGTATTTATCAAATTGGCCCCCAATCAATACAGTGCAACAACAGAGCGCTGTGTATGTCCGCAAGATCAATATTTCTCACACGTTGCCTAATACGCTTGGGTGGCATATTGAACAATCACACCTCTAGTACAAATGGCCTGCAGAAAGTCTTGTGAATCAATTCAATGTGGCTTTTTTTTATCAATTCAGTGTCAAGTTATGAAAATGTTGCAGGTTAGTAAACTCCATTACAGAGACACACCGTGTAAATACATTTAATGTGAGAACATAGTTCTGTCTAGGTCAGCCTAGGCTGTGTTCATGCTATGATGGGTTGTGGAACACAGCTCACAGCCTTTACCGGGTATGCTGGCAGAAGGCCGCCGGGACCCATGATGTACTGGTTGGGCAGGAGAGGAGGAACTCCTTGAGACAAATTGGGAGGTGCTTTACCTGGGAGAGAGGGGGAGAGAGAGTCGGTGAGAGAGAGATAGAGAGCGGGAGAGAGAGCGTGTGCAAGAGAGAAAAAAGCATAGGAGGGGGGGTGTAGGGGATGGGGGTTGGTAAAGAGACAGGACAGAGGGGGGAGGGGGGGGGGATGTTTCTGCCCATTAAAAATCCTGTGCAGACTTGCCCTCCACAATGTAAAACATTGGTTAAACTATACACTATATGTTGAACGACCCCTTTAAAACTGCCACTGAACACATGTGGACCATACTTACTGGTGGAGGAGGACAAGAGCGGTGTGGTTCTGACGGCCGACGCCATGTTGGCATTGGTTGTGGTCCCGTTGGCGGTGAGGCCGAGCACTCCGGAGCCGTGCAGGCTGGTGCCACTGCTGGCGATCCCCACGGAGCTGCCGACGCCACCGCTGCTGGGCAGGCCGGCCGTCTGCGCCCCTGAGAATGCCACAGAGGAGGGGGCCAGCGAGTTGACGCTGTCAACACTGGAGTGCTGATGGGGCAGAGAGAGAGGAGGCATCAGTACAAGGAACCACACAACAATTTAGCACTAAACTAATGGATGCAAGTTAATAGAGGATAAGATTGATGCACATAATGATTATGACAATTGAATTCTCTAGAGTGTGTGTGTGTGTGTGTGTGTGTGTGTGTGTGTGCGCGCGCACATCGTATCATTGACAGGCAGGCAGATGGACATCACTTACTGTTAGAGAAGAGCTGGTAGCAAGTGCTGAGACAGAGGAATGGCCACTGCTTACATGACTAACAAGAAGACACACACACACACACGTTAGTACACTGCACTGCTAGACAGGTGTGCAGAATGAACATATTACACACAGTTTGAATCACACAAGATTCTTTATAGACCACTACATCTAATCTCAGGATATCTCTGGAAGCTTAGCTGGTCTCATGACTTCTCTCAATATGAAATCTATATAAAATATATGTATAGATTAAAAATGAATAAATAAATAAAATAATTAATTAATATATTACAAAACACCACAGCATTCTCAGGTTTGTATGCTTTTTCCCATCTCATGGATTTGAAAAATAATCAGTTGACTCCTTGTCATTTTTGTTTACAAAACGTCTTAGGATTGAAAAGCCTAGATAACAAATTGTATTTCAATAACTAGTAGGTAAACAAAATTATGACTACCATATCAATCACTATTCTAACCTTAACCATCATTCAATCTTATGTTTCTGCACTGAGACAGTGTTGGTTACTACCCAAACAGGAATAAGCCTCATGTCAACCCTAAAGGTAACCAGCTTTGCAATATTATTACTTTTCAAAGCTGTCAGAAGCAGAAAATTGAGTGAGGGCCAGGTTGGTGTGTGTGTGTGTGTGTATATATGCTTTATATACATATACATATATATATACACATCTATATATCTATCTATCTATATATATATATATATATATGTGTGTGTGTGTGTGTGTGTGTATGTATGTATATGTATGTGTGTGAGTGTGAGTGTGAGAGTGTTATACCTGCTGAGAGGGGGCAGGCTAGCGGAGGGCAGCTCAGCTGCTAGGCTGGAGAGTGGTGTGCTGTGGGGGGCCGCGGAGGGGGGCAGGATGGTCGAAGGGCCAGAGGGGGGCCCGTTGCCAGCACTACCCAGAGACGGAGACTCCGGTTTGGGGGTGGAGGACGCCGATGTGGCTGTGAGAAAAGGGCGAGAAGAGGGAGCGAGAGAGCAAGAGAGAGAAAAAGGGAGCGAGAGAGGGGAGAGATGGAGAGAGAGATTGGAATCGGTTCCGAGAAACAAGGCCCTCTCTCAGAGCTGTCTGAAGTGCTTTTGTACAGATACAAAACAGTTAGCCACTAAGTAGCAGTTAGTCACTTCCTTTGCCCACTGATGCCATGCCACTTCAACAAGAGAGAGATTGTTCCCCTGAGTGATCCAAAGTCCACAGAGGGCATAACCTTCTTTTGGCATAATACCAAATTAATATCAATGATGATGGCTATGATGTGTTTCATACTTACAGTCAAGAGCAGCTGATGTCCTCACGCCATTAAATCCATTCTAAAAGATTAGAGAAGATGCACTCCATCAGGACCACAAAAGACCACAGTGTCTGGACATCAGGTGACCAATCATCTTGGCATTGGGAGGGACCAATCAGACTCACCGTCACAGGGCCGGGGGTCTCTTTGCTCTGGGAGAAGGCGAGACGCGGGTGCGGGACCACGCCACAGTCGAAGCTGCTGGCCACCGCCGAGGAGGACGCGGAGGAGGAGGAAGAGGAGGAGGACGCGGGGGTGCTGGAGGGCACAGGGGCTGCGCTGGGAGTGCTGAGAGTGGGCGCCAAGCTGGGTGCCAGGCTGGGCAGCGGCACCGAGGCCGAGGGGTACATGCTGTCCGTGGAGGCCAGCGGCAGCAGCAGGGGAACGGGGTTGGTCAGAGACTCACTGCACGCACACACACACACACACACACACACACACACACACACACACACACACAGGGTGGAATGGGAGGAGGAGACAGGTCACAGGTCAGACAAATCACGCATATTATACAGCTGTGAGACACTCTTCAAGACAACACATTTCAACACTGAATTACTGTAACTAACCTCAAGCTCTCCCATCCCCCCTACCCACTCACAAACACACACACACACACACACACACACACACACACTAAAGAACAAATGAACAGTACACATAACCAAACTGGTATAAGGGGGTACAGATTTATTTGCGCCAATGTGTTTCCAACAATTCCAAGCTTTCTAAAGCTTGAATACATGAGTGTATAGTGTATGTACAAGAGCGCAAGTGTAAGTGTGTGTGGGTCTAACCTGATGGGTTTGGAGTAGAGGCTGCTCTGTGTTTGACTAACAGCAGGAGGTTCTCTGGGTGCCTCGCTGTTGCTGCTGCTGCTGCTGTTGGTAGCCCCGCTGTTGGTGCAGGGCTCGGGCGCGCTGAAGTCCGGCAGGGCCGTCTCCGAGCCAAAGTCCAGCGCCCCAAACTGCACGTTCAGCCCCGGTACGTCTGCTGAGCCCGGCATCTCTACTGCAGACGAGGGAATCTACACGCGCGCACACACACAGTCTGATGAGAACTTCTCTAACAGGAACTGCTTTGCTCTGTGTTTTCTACTGCAAGTTCAGCAGTAGCAGAAGTGCAGGACTGTGCTTTCCTCAAGCCCCAACCGAAGCAGTGGATTTGTTCAGTAAAGTTGCTGAATGTCTTTAAATAGGACAAACGCATTCTAATCTGGTCTGGTTTCTAATCTAGTCTGTGTATGCTTCCTAATCCCTTGTGTAATGTTGACTGACATCACATGTGGATATATGTGACAATTAATTAACCAAAAATTTTTTTAGTTTTCCCCCCCCACAACTACATTTATATGCACAGAACATTTAGGTTTAGGAGTGCAGACACCTCATGCAGACTCCTCATTCTGATTCTCCTTTTTTGAATGTAATAAAAAAAAAAAAAAAAATAATTCTTCATCACCACCCTAGCATGTGTCTGTATTAACTGGAAGGCTGCTTCATATAATGACTATGTATCTATGAAATGGTCATTGAGTGATTATTGCAAGTACAGAATTACAGTTTGGTGATCTTTGTACTCTGCTCACCTTGGAGGTGGGAGGTATCCGGCGTTTCTGCGTCTTCATCTGCCTCTGCTGTTGTGCGTTGGCCGCGGCCTGGGCGTCGGTCTGCTGGGCCTGCTGCAGCGAGGGCTCCTGCGGCTTGGAGAAGGGCTCCAGGGGGCCGGCGGGGGCGGCGGTGGCCGGCGGAGGGGTCGGGGTCTGGGGCTGCTGCTGCTGCTGCATGGGCTGCCGGGCCAAGGGGAGGGGGCTGGCGTGGCTCAGTGAGCTGGGGGTCTGCCGCTGCGCCAGCTGGCTCAGCACGAGAGACGGCTCCGGCTGCAGCTTAAACTCACCTGGACCCAACACACGTGCAAGAAGGTCAGACTTTTGTGTGTGTGTGTGTGTGTGTGTGTGCGTGCATGCGTGCGAGAGAGACAGAGAAAGAGAGAGAGTGTGAGTGTGTACATGCACATGGGCGTTCTTAGCAGGTGTAAATGTAAAAGTCTTTTGAAAAAAGTCACACTACTCATTTGTGTGTATGGAGAAACGAAACCTGTGGCAACAGTAGTGTGCTGTGCGTAGAGCATGTGTGTGTGTGTACATATAAATATCTCTGTCTACAGACTCACGGCTGAACTGCGAGGGCATTGACATGGAGCTCTGCGTCGCAGGAGGCTTAATGTCCCACGCCGACGAAGCTGGGGTGGATGAGGAGGGGGCTGCGGCCGGCCCCGCCGATCCCCCCAGGCTCCCTACCACGGGGCTGTGGTTGGCCCCTGTGCTGCTGCTGGGTGGGGGCTGCGTGGGCAACGGCCCCAGGCCTGGTCCCTTCAGCTGCTCCAGGATCTGAGCGCCGGCAGACTGGCCCAGCTTGGGGCCCCCCAGATCCCCAAAACCAGAGCCCAGCACAGACGACTACACGCAAAGGCAGGGAGGGAGAGAGACAGAGGACAAAAGTCAGCCACAGTTTAGAAACACTCTTCGACAAGCCATTCAGCACTTTTTTTTGCCGACACCACACCTCCTGAAACACTAAATAGCGTGTTTCAATAATGGAGTCATTGTTTAATAAGCTTTGTATTCTGAGACAATAACACCTAAATAATTGCAACCTATAGGATAGAAGCATCTAAAGGGGGGGGGGGGGGGGGGCGTTTGATGTTGATGGCCAGTGAAAGGAAGGCGCGCTCACCAGGGTGGCATGTGCGTAGCTGGCAGTGCCCGGTGTGGTGCCCCCGTTGCGGGTGGGATGGTGATGGGAATTGGTGAACACCAGACTGTGACCCAGGGGACCAGACGAGGGCGCCTTTAGGCCGCCACCCACCTCCTCCCTGCCCGCTGGCTTTTGCAACAGAGAGGCCAGGTCCAGACTACACACACACACACACACACACACACACACACACACAGACAAAGACAAGTAGATCTTAAGGACACAAGCAAAGGACACAAAACACCATTGCCCACCTTTTTTCCCCTCAAGACACAGACATCACATGAAAAACCTGGCCATCATCAAAAATATTGACTAATGTGTTGTTTTCCTACATCATTCCCATATCTCTCACCTTCGGCCAGGTGTGACGTGGTTCTCCGTCGCAGGTGCACAAGATGCGGTGAACACTTTGGTCTCGGAGAGCTGTGGGGAGCAATGGGGGGTGGGGGGTGGTGGGGGGGTTGGACTGTGAGCCTTGGGACCAAATAATCACCTTCACAACACACATGCTCATGAGTCACTGTTTGACTAAATTCAGTATAATCTGTGTGTGTGTGTGAGTGTGTGTGTGTGTGTGTGTGTGTGTGTGAGAGAGAGAGAGAGAGAGAGAGAGAGAAAGACAGAGAGAGATCATACTCACGTCCTCACTCCAGTCCTCAGCGGCCCAGTCCTCCAAACTGCTCCTCCAAGCCACTAGGAGAGAGAGAGAGGGATTAAAAAAGCCAGATAAACAGCAGCATGAACAAATGGCAAAAACACAATAACCCAAAACAACTTGAAACCACTGAAAACGGATCAACTCAAAAAGATACAGCTGTCGTGCTAAATCCAGGAAAATCCCAGGTAAATTACCTGTGGCTTACAGACCGGTTGTAAAATTGCATCAGTCCAGCCACTACTTTTCCCTACCTGTCCCATCTGTGGTGTCATTGGCCCCCGTCTCCCAGTTCTCCGTGTGTGCGCCGCCCGAGCCCCCATCCGTGGTGTAGTCCGCGGGGTTAAAGGTCCTGAGTGTGAGGACAGAGAGCACCCGGGTCAAACACGGCCGACATTACATCTTGGCTTTAGCTACTTACAATGGGCACTACAAAAGCATTGTACAATGCAAAATGGTAACACAGGCAATAGGTTTATATCAAGTCATAAGCTGTTGGAATGTAATGGCCACCAAAGCAGATTAGACGTGTGCCAAAAAAAAAAAAGAATACTTCTTGTGCCAATCCTTCAGATATACACACCCCATTCCCTGTGCTGTAAACCGGCTGGTCCCTGGGGCTCGCCCTTTTCCCCTGCTTCCAGACACTAAACACACACACACACACACACACACACACACAGACACACACACATTAACATTTGGGTCAACAGGCCTGTGGGCAGCTGTGGCATTCCTCTGTGAGAGGGGACTGCAGGTCAAGAATGCGTGGACATGTGTTCTCGTCCGGCTAGTGTTGTTGCATGTATGCACAGATGACAAAGGCATGACTGTGCCCACTTGTTTGTATACAAAATGTGCCACAGAGAGATAGAGTGTGTGTGAGAGAGAGAGAGAGAGTGAGAGAGAGTGAGAGAGGGGCGGAGTAAATAAGGAAGTGACGGACGGAGGTTGCCCGTTTCGGTTACCTCGTCCTCTGCTCCTGCGCCCACGATCTGCACCCCTTTCCACGGGAGCAGCGTCCACCCCATTCTCCTCTGCCCGCACTGAGAGAGAAAGAGAGAGACTGAAGATGAAAATGTCTGGACAACTTGCATGGAGGCACTCCTTCGACCTAAATAGCTCATATTTACAGACAATACTGCACGTCAAAGAAACAGTCTAAATTGTAGGAACTTAGGGTTCACGATAATTATCTCTTGCATACATACAGACACACACCACACACACTAACACTGACACACACACTCACCAGGCCGGCTGCGACTTCCCCCCCGGCCCTTCTTGCTGGCCCCGCCACGTCCGCGGCTGCCCTCTCGCTCCCCGCGCTTCTCCCGGTTCTCGCGGTTCTCACGGTTCTCCTTGCTATCCGAGGCGTTGCTGTCTTTCCCCACTTTCTTCTTCCCTACTGTCTCCCAAGAGGAGGTCTACGGAGAGCACAGGACAAGTGCCACTCAAACACACACAGTATTCACACATATCCTACACATCTACTCATCTACACACACACACACACACACAGAGCACCGTCTATTCAACAGATCAACGGGCCGGCTAATGAACGTGTGCAAAGACCATAGCCATCTGACACAGTGACACACAAACACACACCTCAAAGCATTCTGTAAATAACACAAAAATCACTAAATCGTGTTAAATAAACAAACATAAAACACATCACATATGTATTCTCTTGACATTCATTTGAGTATGGCACTGGTAAGTCTTGCCATGTATGTTTGGTGTGTGTTTACAGTTTGCTGCAATGCTGTTTTGACCCAAAGCACTGCACCAGGAGGCTGATACAACCCACTTTCTATTTAGAGCTTTCCAAGAAAACACACATAACCCCACTCCACCCCCCCTTCGTCACATAAACAAAATAAAACACACGGCAGACACATGGATTTATGAATGCGGGCTCCTTAGATTACAATACAGTACAAGGCAACGTCTACTCTTCCCCAAAACAGACATGGCCCACATCATCACTGGACGCATGTAAACCTGTCTTCACAACACACCTCTTTACCGCACCCCAAACCCTTCTCTGTGTTTCTACCAGTACTCATATAAAACATACTCTGTCTGCCTCTCGCTTTCACTCCGTCCCGGCTGAGATCCCCACTTGCAGGAGCCACCGTGGGTTTCTGACAGAGACTGCCAAAAATTATTAATGAGTGCCTATAAGGAGGCGATAACGCTTTGATTAAAACCCTCATTTCAATGAATTAGACTCTTGGGCCTTCTGTGAGGGCTCAGCTTACTGTGGTATTTTGGAGGAGGAGGAGGAGGAGGAGGAGGAGGAGGGGTGTGTGTGTGTGTGTGTGTGTGTGTGTCTGGGGTTGGGGTGCAGAGAGGGATTAAGAGCAAAAGGCCTGCAGACAGATTATTCTGATAAAACTCTGCTACCCTGGGCAGAAAACAAATCACTGCTGGTCATCTAATTTGTTTGGACAAGTAGAGCCGGTGGGGAAAGGGGAAAAAGAACATTACTATTACTCATTACTATCTGTGCAGGCAATATGTTTAAAAATCAAAACCACCACCACCACCCAAAGGTTCTGGAAATTATTTGGAGTCAGCCAATTTCCACCCGTTGTTGCTAGTCAACATTCTTAATGCCTTCAGGCTTCAGTGTTTGATTTGCAAACATTCCAGTGAAGAAAAAACAAACAACAACAAGAAAAAACGTTTTACACACAAATCATGCAGGCACACACAGGGAGACAAATGAACAAATAAGACAGAAAGCAAACAAAGCAAGCGAAAGTGACTGAAAGAAAAAGAGAAAGGAGGAGTGAAAGCGAATAAGTCAGTGAGGCCACGGTCTTGGAGCACCAGTAGGTAATTGTGCAAGCAGTGGGAGCCTTGAAAACTGATCTTTACTGGAGTGTCTTGCCAGGTCTCCTCTCTCACGCACTCTTTTGCTCACCTCACTCTTGCCCCGCCAACAGTCCCCACGGATCCCTGGTGGATCTCGGCCTTACCGTGTCCGAGGTCCCTTCCAGCAGGAAGTTGATGGCCCGGTTCACGTCCTCGTTGCTGTCGTGCAGTGCCACCATGCACTCGTCCTGGTTCTTCCCCGTCACCTCCATCAGCTGTGTGCATGCGCGCGCACACACACACACACACACACAGATTGGTGATTGGTGAACATTTAGTATACTTATGATGTATGACATGCAATGAATTGCCCCCTAATGTCAGCAATACATACAACATGCACTTGTCAGTGTGCATATACTTCTACAATTCCCTGTTACGCCCTGTTATGTGTAGTGCAATATCAGCTCACCTGTTTCACTTTGTCTTCGAAGTCTGCATCATTCTTATCGTAGATCATCTGGGCAAGTCGGATCTGTTCGGCTGTGGCCTGAAACACACAGAGCCACAGAATGCATCAGCACAGACATTCCCATATACCTACCTACCTACCCCCCCACACACGTACACACATGCACACACAGTCAGTTGCAGAAATTCACTCACTGGGAGTGTGTCTGTTAGTGAGCATGGTGTGCTATGGTGTGTCAGCCAGTTAACACAAACTGAGTTTCTGCACTTACGCGGCTCACTGTGGCTGTGTTTATATGTGTGTGACTGTGTGTCTTCAGGTCATAGCTTTGGCTTACTTCTATAGTTTTGCTCAATAGAAGATACTGGCATGGCATGCATGTCTCTCGTGCTTTAGGTACTCACCTGTGGCTGTTTCTGTGGCTGAGAGTTTTGTGTGGTTGTGGGCAGCACCTTGTCCCGAGAGCCCCGGGGTCGGTCGCTGCCTAATGAAGTCATCATATACAGTATATACAAAACAATGTATGTACAAAATAGAAAAATCTGGAAGACAAGAAAATAAAGACAGAAATAATGTTATAAATACACTCAATAGAAGAGAAATAAAGATTATCTAGTGCCTAAAGGGTTTGGTTTCCTCTCTAATGTAAATACCAGAAAAGTCTCTCCGAGTCTTAACTGATCTACTTGAAGGCAACTTCCTTTGGCTGTTTACGAGGCTCTGAATGAAACCCACGCACACAGTCTTCTACACACACAGGGGGTATCACATTCCCACACCCATAAACCCAGTTGGACAGGATTGTGCAACACTGACCGTTAGAGGCCTCTCTCACACACCTTCCCTCTCACACTCTCCCTCCCTTACTCAGACACTCAGACACACACACACACACACACACACACAATCAGTTGTCCAGCATAAATTTAGGCCTGGGATAGTCTGCCTTGGTGTCCACTTACATGTCCCAACCGTGCCCCTCTCTGTCCTCACACCACACATACCACTTGCCCTCTGCCCCACACCCTCATTATTACACTCAACACAATCCCCCTCCTGCCAAATACATAAAACAAACAAATCCCTTGCAGAAGAACAAAAGACATCACAGTCATTCCCAGCTGTAACAGCATTTCCATGTTTATAATGGGTGTTGGGTGAAACGTTGAACAGTAAAATCCAAGTAAAAACACAACAGGACTGGCTCCGAACAACTCTGTCCTGAACTAGAACTACTCAAACCGCAATTGTCTGTGAATATTCTCCCTCACTCAGGTTATGATGGTCAAAGTGTTCAGTTCTAGGAAACTGGACTATTGTCTATAATTAGCACTTCGATTAGAAGCCCAATTATTCTAAACATTATAAAAAAAATGTATTCCAATTTCAGACATATAGGGTGATTGGGAAAGGGTTATCTGGACATGCACAACACCTCATTCAGAAAACTACCAAATCCATTTTCGCACTTCTACTAGTCATAATTATCGATGTAAACAATGCGTCCATATACATACTACAAATGTCGCAATCGAACTCCTTAACATCACCATGTCTAAATGACTTAAGTCCGTAAATAGTGCCTTTCCTTCTTTTAAGGCTGGATAAAGATAGTACAGCCTGTTTACAATGCCTTCAAGATATAGGTTAATTCGACGCGTCGGGGGAGATCTGAGGGGATGTAAAACACTTTCTACAGTCTGCGATTTCTACTCCTGAACAACTGAAGTTGCATTATGTCAACGTTTGGAATTTAAACAACTCCGATGTAATATGCGTCAAAGAAGCAGACTGCATATTGACTGCAATGATTGCGTCTTATCATGACCGACCGATCACTCGAGTAAATGTCAAATCAGACCAAAGCGTTTAAATGTTGCTCCCCTGATTAAAAAAAATCAAAGCAAATACCACAGATTGAGCGTTCGTCCTCTGCAATTAAAGGCCGTTGTAAAGACACTCACACTTTATTACCGACGGCAGTGGTAAATGGGTGAGGGTGATTCGAGGAAAACAAGTGGTCTTTTCAAACAAAAAGGAGAGAAGAAAAACAAAGCGGTCGCTTCACCACTGACGTCGACCATTAATGACGTTTCCTTAAGACCTTTTATGTCATTGGCTAATTTGTCACTAAATGGTGCTAGCTACATCGCGGTGCATCAACAGCGTCGTCCAAATCCGGTCACTTGCACAGCGATTTACATTTTGACGATGGTGCATTCACATTCTCTTAATTACAAATTAGATCCACTCGTTCCACAATATTTCACCATGCGGGTCAAAGCAACACCACTACTAGTGGCATAGTCAACATCAATCTGACAACTAAAACACTTGAACAGATAACGATAGAAGAAATTGTATATTCTGACTATTGCAACATAACAGCAATTCCACTGTCTCTACTTTAGGCAGGGTTATCGTTAGTGTAAGACTAACAAACATGATTTGCCTAAACGATATTTTTTAACGTCGATTTAAAAAATGCAACGCTACAAACATCATGTAGGATTTTACGTTTACACCTCAGACGCCTAGAACGTTAGTTGCAATACAATAAAATGTTAGCAGTAATGAGCTAGTGCATGTTACTGGAAAAAAGATTAGACTAAGAAAGAAAAGTGGATCACTTATGTAAATAGACATTAATGTAAATACAACAAAACGCAAGTAACAAAATTAATTACCTTTCTGAATAAAGACTGCTAATGTGATTAATTTGAAGGAATATCCTTTTCGGAAGAGATCAGGCGATGTTTCGCAATAACAACAACACGGTCAGCCTCACATCACTTGCATTGCATTGCCAATAGCTATATGGTCGAATCTCTTTGTCCTAGCTGAAGTGTTAGCTGGCTAGCTGGTCTGACTAATTTCCTCTGTTCAATTGTTGTAGCATTGCTAGTTGAATAGCTACATACCAAGCTAATAAATACACGACCGCCCGGCGTCCTTGTGTAAGCTACGTGTGTTAAATCTTTTAACTGAGCCGAGGTTACTAAGAAAATTAATCAACACAGAGATCATTCGGTGTACATAACTGCGTAGATCAGTAGAAGGACTGAGCAACCAACGTATTTTGCTGAAAATGGCCAGAGCATAGCTAAAATACCACTCCGACGTTTGCTAGCTAACGTTAGCTGCCCTATCTGGCTAGCTTACCGGGGAACAAGCCAACAGAGTTGCATAATAAAACCGATTAGAATAACACGTTTTTATCAGCCACAAAATATTATGTTTCGCGATTCAAGACATCAGAAGAGAATTAATCCGGTTATTCACCATAAAAAGGCAAAGTTTGTGTTTACAGACAAGATTTGTTTTTTATTACCTGCTAACACGCTTCACTCAGCCAGCAGCAGATGCGATCACGTGACTCACCGCGCCACCGTTACTGCTTTCCCTGTATCCGCGAGAAGAGTACACCAATCCACGCACGCGCGCACGCTCATAACCCAGAAAATAATAACACAAGACGGACAGACTGGACAGATGAAAAATAGCACCTAAACCTCATGTCGAAAAATGACTGATCATAAGACTTCGTTTATACGTTTCGCTAAAACACACACACACACACACACACACACACACACAATGTGTTGAACTAAGGTTTCCTTTGATTCCGCAGACGGGTGCGTTATTTTGCATTACTGGCGATCTCAAGAAATGCGCATTCCACAACTCAATAAATCTGGTTACTCCAGGGTGCCCTCTACTGCTTAAGGGAATATGACGACTTCAAATGGAATAAACACACGCAGCAACAAGTTCAAATAGGAAAAAAATACATCAATAGAATTTTATTCATCATCTTATTCCCCCTTAAGATTTTATAAGCTGTTTCCTGATGCTTAGATTGTTAATGTACAATACGTCTGACTCAGTAATCTGTAAAAACATTCATGAAGTGTGTATAAAAAAAGAGGGCACCACCTAAATAACAACAGGTTAGTCCACACACGCAGACACACATATCCTCAGACAGGTTTTACAATTTTCAACTCCTCATTTTTTTTTTCCAAATACTTATACACACATTTATATATAAAATAAATCTTTAAAGTGATGATATATATATATATATATATATATATATCTATGATCGTACTCTTGTTTATATTTTATTTTGTTGCTGTTCTAACATTGTAATGGAAACTCAATACAAAAATCCCATGTTGGGGGTGGGGGTATCAGAAAGAAAATATAAGCCTGCCTTGGTCTTTCACAGAAAGACTGCAGAAAGGCGGAAGATTTACTCACTACTGCTCAAACAGTGGAAGAGTAAAAGAAAGATGGAATACAGAGAGGTGGAGACATGAATGCTTTTCCCCTCAAAGGAAGAAAATATCCCAAAATGCAACTCTTAAAAAGTTTTACACCTCCAGCAGGACTGTGAGCGATAATGATTGAATTCAGAAAATAAATAAGAACAATAATAGAATATGGGAAAATAAGTAATAATAAAGTGAATATTAAATCACACAAACCGCCAAGTTAGAATTTAAAATAAAATAAGAATTCTGCAAGATTATCTGTGAAAAGACAACATGAGACAGGGAAGGAGCTTAACAGTCATTATTTCATTCCATCATCAGAGGAAGAAAAAAAAAAACAATAACGAGTCCCACAATCTGATTGGCTCCAAGATGTCTCTTTCTTTGATTGGCTGATTCCACAATCACCTCCATTTATAGCTGGGCAGTTTTGCTGGGCTTTCTTCATGTAGATCCAAGTCTCTATTACAAAGTCCCATCTGAGTGCCATTCCCTCATCCTCTCCGTGGACACCCGTCTGTATCTCTCCTCTTTTCCCACTCCCTCTTTCTTCCTACTTTGTGTCAGTCACTCTCAAGACACAGTCTGAAATGTCAGCAGTGCCTCACCAAAAGTCTAGGCATGCACACGTAATAAAGATGGTTCACGTCTCTCAAACATAGCTGGACAGAATTTCTCAGAGAATTGTTCTCATGGGAAAAAAACCTAAATCTGACTAAAACAGTAACCAAACAGTTCAAATCCCTGGGTGTGACTTAAACGATTAATACCTCTTTAGTGTTTTGTTTAATATAAAAACAAAACCGAAAAAAAAAGAATATTGGCAAGTATAGGTGAAGACTGGTGTCTTCGCCATCGTGTTCATACACAACCACCTGGGGGTTGGGAGGTGCCTTCCTGAGAGGAACCCATCCTGTTCAAT
>JAGFZM010003819.1:6240-27057 GCA_017657215.1 Limnothrissa miodon
ATCCCTGAAGATCTCTCTGTCTCGCCCCACTCTCCTCTCCTCTCTGGTTACACACACATCTCACTTTCACTCTCACCCCCACTCCCCCCCCCCAACACACACTCTAAAACACACACATTACCAGCTGTGTTTGTGTAGTGTTCAATTTTGCATCACTGGCTCTGTTATTTCTTCTTTAATGGGCCTATTGGTGGGCAACATCATAGTGTTTTCGGTCATGCGTCTGAATGTCTCTGGCCATAAATGCAGATGTGTTGAGATCAGGGGCGTCACTAGGTTTTAAGGATGGGGGGGCTTAGCCCCCAAGAGATGCATACCGTACGAATAAACGTAGCGCATGAGCTATCCTAGCTAACATATCGCCCGATTCTTATCAGGATGCATATGTACTTTCACTTGCCCCCACTTCTGATCGCCCCACATGAAATCTCTACAGAGCCGACAGACCTCTGTGCAGATGCATTGGAAGGGGCATATTGTGTGTGTGTGTGTCTTTGGATGTATTTGAGTGTACGTGTGTGTGTGCAAAACTATTGCACACAAGAGTGTTGTGTTAAGTGTTGTGTTGTTAAGTTGCTCACCTGAAAAGTGTGCTACTCAAAGCTCAAGACGGTAAGGAAATGCACTGAAGAGACAGGCTGGAAATATTTTTGGGATTTTTAGTTCATGAATATAGTATTTGCAAAAGACAGCTCTGCCAAAGCTATCCAGATGCAGTTTCTTTTTTTTCAGTCACTTACAAGCAGCAACTTATTACCTTACTGTAATCTTGGAATTAATAAATTAATCTAGATTAAAATGGCTCATTTAAATTCTGCTCAAGGCATTCAGAATATGTGTGCTACCTAGACTAAGGTGGCATATTAGACCAGGGGGCCATCTTTTGTTTCCAAAATGCATTACTAACTGCTTGATAAAGCTGTTCTACTATAAGTAAAAAATAAATAATACTATAGATAAAAAATAAATCATGTTGAATATGATGTACTTGTTTACCAACTGTTTATTCACTCAAACACGAATAATGATGATAATGCCTGAATAAACTTGATTTTTCATCGCTAAAGCAAGTGTCAGAAATCAACATTAGGCCTATGCTGACAATTAAATTGGTATGCCAGCCAGATTTTTTATTTATGAAAATGGGGAGCACCTGGTTCATTAATTACATGGGGCTCTTTGCTGTTAGCTGGAGCTAATTCATTGTTATTAGGCCTACCAGCACTAATGAAGACTTAATTTCTTTATAACTTTGCTTAGCTGCCGCCGGAGAGACAGTCGTCAGTGATCAATCGGTGCCAGTGTTAAACGAAGTCAATCATGAGAGATAACTTGCTATAGCCATGTCTTGGCTTGTCTTGTGTGCAGCATGTACGCTAGTGCCTCCCTATGTGTAGATACAGTGGAGTGATAAGTAGGAGTGAAAACGTGGACTGGATTTCCGTAATGTGGGTGTTCCCCGTGAACAACTGGAACGGATTTGATAACGAAGCACCAAATGTATGATCATATTCAAATGAATAGTGACAGGTTTCTACATTATTATTTATTTAAACATATATTCCTGCATTTTTTTAATTTTATTTGACTTAATAAAACCTAATAAAATAAAACCATAAAATAAAACCTAATTATTTAGGGGGGGGGGGGGCTTAAGCCCCCCTAAAACAAGCCTAACGACACCACTGGTTGAGATGGTACTGTGACAGGGTGTGTGTTGGTGGATTTAATGTATTTATTTTGTTTATGTATTTATGTATTTATTTATTTATTACCTTTCCCTTGGAGATGATATAGAATGTGTTCCCCTCCTCGCCTTCCCGAATGATGTAATCTCCCCTGTCATAGTATTCCTGAGGAAGACGGAAAAAAAATGACGTAAGAAAAAACAACACAAAAAGAAAACAAATAAATAAAAAGTCGACTGAGAAAACATGGGAGAGCGAGAGGGAGTGAGAGAGAGGGAGGGAGGGAGAGAGAGAGTTGAAGGGATGAAGATAGAGAGATGGGAGGATAATATTGTGTGCTCTTCACAGTAGATATTGATCTTTCACAGCCCTGCTGAGTCTAGTTTCCGGTAATCAGACGTCCCCCAGGATGCAACAGGACGTCTGCGGCCCTCTCATCTAAGTCTCGTCTAAGCTGTGAGCTGGAGACATATTTACCTCCCCCATCTCCCCTATTCCCTCTCTCTCTCTCTCTCTCTCCATCCTCCCCTATCACATAACCCCGAGATAATTAGACCTGTTTCTGACCATCTTATCTCTCAGTCAACAGCAGCAGCAGCCTGCAGAGGCACAGACGCAGCCACAGGAATAGCTAGGGAAGAAGGCACTCAATTAGGCCCGAGGCCGCACAAGACAGCCCGGCTGACTGACCGACAGACTGTCTGACAGAAATAATGACCCAGCAGTGGGCTTTTGGGAGCAACACACACACACACACACACACACACTTTGCTTCAGAGACAGGATATTCATACAGTACATAATACCCACTGAATAAGAAAAATCCCAAGCCAGCTAAGCTCTCAGCTCCACAGCCAATTTGCTTTCAGTAGACAGGGGACCTGATAGACTGCTACATGCCAAATTAGTCTTTCAGCCACCTATAGTAGACCACCTACAGACTGTTTTGAAATTTTGAAATCTGTTAAGATGAGATACTCAGTATTCTCTGTCAACAGATTCTCTTCAGCATTCAGATTTGGATTCAATAAATCTTGATCTCTAAAACTAAAAAAACTCACACCGCAAAAAATCCTAAAGATGCAATAAAGTGGGTGCAAATAAGTACACTTCTTTAAGGGTTCTGACTGATTAAGGTTTGAGAGGGAAGCTAAATGATTTATCACTCCTTTATTTAAAAAAAGGCTACCTTACTTAATTAGCAGTGTAAGTTCATTTTAGCTTTTCTTCTGTGCTCATCTTGGAACAACCACACACCCCTGGCCTTGGTCTGAGGTGCGACATCTGTTTGACTCCCAATCACACTAACCACAATAGCCACGCAATGACAAAAATGGTTTTAAAATTAGATTCTAAGATTCGAATCCTTCTTGAGACGTGATGATTTAAATAAAAAAAAAAAAATTTTCACAATCATGCTCAATCAAACTGCACCAATTCGCTTTAATGTCCCATCACAGGCTCCACTGTGGCCTCGGGGGAAAATACATCTCCCAATCGGAGCTCTTATCTCAGGGTATTCTGATCCCCTGCTGATTAATGGCGACAGTTCTGCACGGTATTCTGTGAATTTGGCCCCAACATCTGTGGCCACTATTAGCTTACACTCACACTCGTATCCCCAGAGATGAGCTCAGCCCGTGTAATCACCCCATCACAAAATGATTGAAGAGCTGCATTCTCCTATTCCTATTCTTCCCTGGCATGAGTGTGTGTGTGTGTGTGTGGAGGGGAGAGCAATCAGCTATATCCTTGAGGAACCTCACTCTCGCTCTTTTTCTTCTTCAACTTCTTCCTTCTTTGCATAATGGAGCACTAGTCGACACAGTGTTACTGAATAAAACACTATAAGAAAGCTTCACTTCAGCAAAAAAAAGGCCTTAATAATTGATGGGGTCTCTGGGACGAGACATCCTGAAGGCTCCATCAGTCAGCTAAACTTCCCTGGGCTGTCGCTGCGGACCCCAACCCAACCCTGGCCAATCACAGACCTAGCTCCGACTAAACAGGACTCTTGGCCTCAGTGAAATAATTATCCTCGAAAGAATAAAAGAATATCCTCGATCAGATCCTACCCACTCCCTTTCCCTGACACAAACAACTCCTTCATGACAGGCCGCACAAATAACACAAATAAGTCTTTCTTTCTCTGGTTGTGAAAAATACACACAAACACTATGCACTACACCGCCCCCTCCTCACCATACAAACTCTTGCAAACACACACACAGACACACACACACACACACACACACACACACACAGCACCCTTTTAGACACAATTCATTATAACTTATTAAACATATGTTGCAATGATGAAATAAGGTTAAAAAAATGGCAGGATGACAGCATTTTCTACTTACCACTTCTAAGCAGTCCACAATTTTACTGAGCTTGTCCTCGGGCAAGCTTGCCAGCAGAGAAACACTACAACATAAATAAACAAAACTGACCTGTGAGTCGTACAAGATGCATTAAATTTATTTGCACAGCATACACAAGAGCAATGAATGAATGAATGAATGAATGAATGAATGAATGAATGAAGAATAGGCTTTCCCTAGTGAGTGTCCAAAAAGTCACAAAAAGATGCATGCGGCACAATTAGTTACCTTTTAATACTTTTTCTTTAGCAGCAAAAAGGTTTGTATTTACTGTAACCTCAACTACAAAAGATAAAAGAAAATAGACAAGCTACAGAGTTCATTTTAAGGCTCTGCTATTAGTTTTTAAATTCTTAAATGGGTTTGGAACTAGCAAGATACACTCCTTCTAGGGCCCTCAGATGATGAAAATGTTATTTTAGCACAAGCTGCTGAAAATGAAGGAGAGGTGAAGGAGCTTTTAGCTGCTTTTAAACTATAAAACTGATCTCCAGTGGACAACCAAAGACAAACAATGTTTTCAGATGCCCTTCCTTTTCTTTTGTTCTTTTCTATTCTGACTCTCTGATTCATTTTTTCCTTTCATTGATGACAAACATTTTAAAAGGTACAAAATGCATCACATAAATACATTTTTTCTTTGCCTTGCCTTGCCAAATATCATTTGGGTATTTTTGAGTCCTGCAGCTGAAGAGTGCCAACACAAAGCATTTGTTTATATTTTGCAAATGCATCCTTAATTTGAGATCAACAACATCGTACTAATTTATTTTGAGTGAAGAAGACAAATGAGATTGGCACGGTAATGGGTTCAATGCTCTGCATATGCGGCCTAGCAAGAGGAAGCCAGCAGAGTAACAGAATTAGCCTATGATCATTTATTTGTTTGTGTTATCAGTGCTGTCTGACCAACAGAAGTAAATTAGTTTTCCAGGCCACTTCCATGTCCTTCATTGATCAAGTTTAAAGAGTAAACAGAAAGAGTGTCCCTTAAGTTGCTTGGCCTTTAATGCAGAACATTTCCTCGACTCCTATTGCAAATAAATTAATAACAAATGTGAACCAGCCGAGGTCCATAAAATGTATTTATTTGATTAAGGTTCTTGGGGATGTCCAGTGGGGAAGGGTGACTGTTTAAAGTCTGTGGGGGTCAACCCCTAGAGGAATGTTGAGATAGGAATCTGCAGGCTTGAGAGATCAGTAAAGAGGGCATGGACCTTCAACCCTTTTTTATTGTTAGTTAATTCAGTGTATTACATAATACACTGTTTCAAGAGAATCTTGATTCTACCTACAATTTTGGTCCCTACAATGTATGGGGTTTTTCGGTTGAAAATATTTTCTATATTTTCCAGTGGAGAAGGAATGAACAGCAAGTGTAACATGAGTGAGCATGTGTGTGTGTGTGTGAGTGTGTGTGAGTGTGTGAGAGTGTGTGGGCCTGAATCCCTGCTTTGTGCACTTGTGTGTATTTCTAGTATGCCTAATAAAAAATGATAATCATTGGTGGCATTGCAAACACAGAGTGTTTGAGTGTGCATGTAGAATTGCTGTATATGAACACTTTCTGACCTTCTGAGGAAGTGGCGATGCTGTTCGTGTCGAGTCTCTGCAGTCATGCGCATGATGTTATGGAAGACCTCTCGATCCAGAGCCCATGCCTTCACACTCGTCACAGCTGACATCAAAACACACAGGTCGGGTGACGCACAAGACAACAAACCCACATGTCAGGAAAGACCAACACAAAAGGCTATTTAGGTCAAAAATAAACCCCGAAAATACACACTGAAACAAAAACACCACAACATGGTCACAGATCCTACAAAACTCAACACAGCACCAGCTTAGCTGGGAAGGAAGAAAAGAAAACATCCCGTCAAAAACTGCACATCAGCCCTGTACATCAGTCAAGCCAACAAAAAAGAAAGAAAAAAAGAAAGGAAAAACAGCGTAAAGCTCAACTAAAACCCAGCAGATGTCCTGTGAGATAACACTTCGTGCCACATGACACCTGCACCAGATGAACAAACAGACAGTTTCAAGGCCCAGGGACACATTTGGCTTCGGGAGTTGCGCAAAGTGTGATTTAATGAGGTTAACGCGAGTGTGAGCTTCTTGAGCCCATCAAATTGCATAGGCAGCCCAAAAGCTCAAGGCTAAAAAAGCATTAAGGAGCGTGTTAGCAAGGCTAATGAGCATTAGCCACCGTGGTAGGGTGAGGTTTAAAACTTCCCAGCAGCACTGGCACACTGACCGCTGAGTCACCTCTGCTTTTGCCCTCAGTATCCCAAAAGCAGATGGCAACACAGGTGAAAATGTCAAACTTACACAGCAACTTACAATTTGACAGAGGAAGACACACACACACACAAAGTCAGGAGTCACCTCTTTCAGCATCACTCATTCTGTTATGCCTTAGTCATCATGCTCTGAGGGTATGTGTGTGTGTGTGTGTGTGTGTGTGTGTGTGTGTGTGTGTGTGTGTGTGTGTGCAGGCAGTAAAACATTATGTGCCACCAAATCCCAAAGACTGATGTGATGTGTTGTTTTTTTTGGAGCAGCTGGTCTGATGTCTCCTCTGGACAGCAGCGTCCTGCAGCCATTTCCCTGTGTCCTGTGTCCTCTCACCCTGCTGGTAGACCCTGAGGAGGACTGGACAGTAGGCTTGGGCACTCGACCACAGATCAGAGCTGAAAGGCAGCACTCTCCTCTGATCCCAGACAGATGTCCTCCAAAGGGCCCTCAGAATACTCTTGACTAGCACAGCTCTGCATGGGATTTCAGGGGTGTGAGACTGCATCTGAAGTGGAAACTCTTGATTTGTGGTAATGGGTTTTTCAGAAAGTGTTGCCACTGACTTATTCTGGAGTCTTGGTCAATAACAAAGTCAGCAAAGATACTTATTAGCAAAGCTACTTCCTAGAACAACCAAGAAAATTGTGTTCAGTGCTGTTGAATGAATATTTCTGATCTGCTGGTTTTAAGTTCTATTAGATTGTATTGAATGAACCAAAGACAACATGGTACAGCTATCCTTCTTTGGGGGATTTATATAGCCTACTGAAGCAGCGTTTAAATTCAAATAATATATGTTCAAGTCTAAAAAAAGATTAAGATTAATGACAAATGGTCTCTTTTAGATATTTATATATATATATATATATATATAGACATGAACTAGAACAATTGTACAAACCAAATGAAGAGCCACTGAATGAGGACTAATACGGCACGCTTCTTTGGGCACATTTGCATGTTTTCTGAAATGAACTGCAGTAGGGAGGCTTCTAGCCCAGTGGAGGGCATGCCATGTTGTCAGGCCTCTGAACTCAGCACAGATCATTAGCTAACGCTCATGAGAACTTGCACTCTAGCGCGAACTCTGGCACGATCAGAGCCTAACGCTGTGAAAGGGCAACAGAGAGGGGGGGGTTGCACTGGCAGTAGTGGTGGGGGTGCATGGGGGTTTAAGGGCAGGCATCTGTCGAGCGCGGTTACGGCTCATCCTACTTGTTGCTGTCCGGGGTCCGCGGCACACGTCACACCGCCACTGCGGTGCTCGCTCTTGCTGAGTCACAGCCAGACAAGCCGTCTAATGAGGTCAGCCGGGGTTTAGCAGTACAGTGACTGCCAGGAAATAAACACACACACACACACACATACACACACACACACACACACACACACATAGATACACACAAACACACGAGAAGAACTGACATCTCCCGCGCCTGAACATAACTTGCACAAACAGGCGCACAACACAGACACACACACACACACACACACTCAGGCAGAACAGCGCAGTGCCTCCTTGCTTCACTGTGACTTGTTTTGTCATTGAATCCCACAAGGGACAAATATTCTCCATTAGATTAGTTTCTCGCAGCGCAAACGCTGCTTATGAGTGACTCTTCAATGAGAAGTCATCAAGGAGTGTCACTTTGGATGAGAAGACATCATTTATACTCCATACATGGCCCGACAAGCATACTCTCCTCAGGAAATGATCATCTTCAACTAAACCTCTTCTAGGAGTCACACACACACACACACACAAACACACAAATACACACGCACAAACATACCCACACACACCGCGCACACATCCACACACACACACACATTTAACTGACTGACTGGATTCTTTTTACTCATGGGATAATTACCCATCAATGTGCAATCAAGGAATTAGCAAAGAGATATTTATCTTGAGATTTACCTGATTGTGGGATGCTGGCTGAACTTACATTTGAATATGTGTCAGTGTTGGACTGTGAAAGAGCACCTCTGGCTGGTGCTATTATTGCATGCACACGCACACACACACACACACACACACACACACACACACACACACACACACACACACACACACACACACACTCACACAAACTCACACACATGGACCATCATATGAATGCTCATCTAGAAAGAGTGGCACTGGTGATCAGAGCTGGTCGAAAACACACACACACACACACACAGACTGACAAATAGCGTGAGAGCTCACCTTTGACTGAAGCAGTGCGGGTGCAGTTGTAAAGGATGGCCAGCTCTCCAAAGGTGCTCCACACTGGGATGGATGTCAGCAGCTGATCATGCTGATAAACCTCCAGACTGCCGTCTGTATGAATGAACACACACACACAAACACACACACACAACATATATATATATATATATAGAAACATGTTCATTTTAAAAACACTTTACACATTCACAATAACATTAGTAAGCTACAAAATACATTCAATTACACAGAGAACTTTCCTCACCTTTCTTGTTCTGGGCCACTACAGCTAATTTTGCATGTAGACAACGTTTACAACCCTACACATTGTGCAACCCAACCCACCCTTAGCCCGATATATATTTCTAGTTGTGTGCCTGTCTCAGAGGTTGCAGCCCCAGTCCAGTCACTGGCCTGGAAAAGCATCTCAGAGAGGGAGAAGATAGGAGGGGAGCGCCTGGTAGTGCAGTCAGTACTCGGTGAAGCGTGATGATGTAAAAAAATATATAATAACATGGAGAAAAAATAGCTAGACAGCACTCTGTTATTTTTGCACTTTCTTTTGTCACTCTCCTTCTCTTCCTCCTCCTGCTTCACTCACCTGCCTTCCTCCTAAGTGTCTGGTCTAGTGAGCTGATGGCGGGGCGAGACAGTCTGACTCCCTGAGTGCCAATTTTAGGCTACTGTGTTTTAGCAAGCGGTCTGACTGGGCACAGTTTACTTCGCTGGTCTGAATTGTGTGTGATCTGGTGGGGTTAATCTACAGTAATATACAGAATGAACGAGCGAATAAGAGACTCTGGTTCATCTGGGAGGGGGGAGGGGATGGCTACTGATGCATAGCCCTGCTCAGCGTATTTTACAGTAGCGCATTAGAGAGCTTTTATTGACTGATAACACTGTCAGAACAAATAGATGTTTTAGGGGGTGCCATAGAGTTACCTCCTGCGATAACATAATTCGGCCAGTTGCGTAACGTGGATGAGTCGGACTTTGTGTGCTGTGGAAGGACATGCAATTTGGAGATTGACGTTTTGTGAGAGTGAAAGTGTTTATATTGTGCGTGCCTGTGTTTGTTTGTGTGTGTTTGTGTGTGTGACCCTACTTACCTGCCAGTACAAACAGATGATTGCCCTGTTCCCCTTGCTTGATAACGTAGTCTCCTTGTTGAAAACTCCTCTGGTACATGCACTCCACCATGTCTCGGATCTGAGGTGCCTCTAGCCTCTTCAGGTAAAGGTTCCTGTTCAAGGAGTCCATGATCATCTTCTTCACACTGTGGGAGAGGACACACACACACACACACACATGCACACGCACACACACAACAGCAGGCCATCAGAGGAGCATGTTACTAATGGCAACAGTGCCACCAGCTAACTCTGAAGATAACCACCAAACTCAAGCAAACTAAAGAGAGGTTGACGACACACAGTGAAACGATAAAAGTGGTATTGCAATGTCACTCTTCAATTACTGGAAAACTGAAGGCTAGAGAATCTCAATAATGAGCAGGCAACCAGCCCACATGTCCAATCAGAACACTGCAAACAGGTCATGTGATTGCCAGGAGACACTGGCCTGAAGATTGTTCCAAGTGTCATATTATGTGTTTAGTTGTTCTAACCCTATTGTCAAAACTTGATCAAGGTTAATGGATTTGAGGTGTGGTTCTGTCAGAATCTTTGTTCCACCATCAGAGGTTTAAACTAAAGGAAGTAGGCCTTCTCCTTTATTTTCCTGAGCGATAAGACAAAGGATATTTCCCGCTGCAGCATGAGAGGAGACAGGATGAGTGGGCGTATAATTTCAAGTTTCTCATATTCCAAGCGCGCTATTAGCACTAATGCTAAGACAACGGCGCTAATTTGAGCTAATGAAAGTGCTTCTGTGGGAGCACGCGTCGGCTCTGCGTCTCTGCAGGGGGGGATTGTGGGTGTTTATGATTCACAACGACAGGCTAATGAGAGTGCAGTGGTGATCACGCTCCCTACAACCCTTGGGGAAGATGGGAATGGATTGGGGGGAGGGGGGTGAGCGGTGAGGGATAGGGGGTGGGCGTTCCACTAACATTTCATTAGAGTGTTCTCACTAACGTCGCATTAGCCAGTCCTCTAAGACGCTGAGAGACGGGACTTATGAATTACAGAGGGGTCGCAGCAGCTGCACGGGACAGTCGAGAACAGCGCAGACACAATACTGGGCCCAGCGTGGGCCGGCTGCTTCAAGGATCAGATCAGAATCAGCACATTAAGCTGCGGTTCGGCTAGTGAATGCTGAGTTGTAATTGGTGACCGAGACAGGCATTATCCTTAAAAACATGCACACTTAAAGGGAAGATCAGAGGAAGACACAAGTGCTAATAAGAGTGGTGGTTGTGGTGGACGAGGAGGAGGAGGGGGGGCGGGTCCCTTTAAGGATTCTGGTCTCTGGAGAAATAGATGGCTTTTGCATTTTACTCTGTCCCTGGCTGAATAGATTATATGTCTTTTCTTCTTTTTAATCTCTTCTCTCATGTGGATTAAAAAAAAATCACATAGTGAATATTTGTTTGTGTGCTTTATCATTTATACTTTTAATATCCCACAGTTCACCGAAAGCAGCTGGAGAGCACAATATTCTTTATGTCTTCTTCTTTCTTTCTTTCCTTCTTTCTTTCCATTTGTTCTTCACTGTCTTCCTTCTTTCTCTCACTTTCTTTATCTCCCTCTTCCTTTTCTTCATCCTTTTCTCTGTCTTGTTCCTCTTTACCTCTCTTCCTCTCTCTCCTCCCTCTCTCTCTTTTTCTTTCTCCCAATCCGCATCTTTCACACACCTGGCCTCTTTCCATACGCGGGCCTTCTCCAGGTTGAACTGGGGCAGCGTGCCTGAGTCGTAGGTCCTAGACGAGGGTTCGGCTGACACACCGGCCTTTGCCCCTCTCCTGCGGTCCAGGGCTGCCCGGAGTGGCTCGGGCCGGGAGCGGGGTGGCGTAGGGGGGAGCTGGGTCCCGCTGCTGGTGCCGGTGGCGCTGGGGTGGTGAAGGCGTCCCAGCTGGAGGCTGTGTGCCTGGAGCTGCTCGGTGAGCTCCCCGATGACGCGGCCCTGCTGGAGCAGTTGTTCTTGGAGGCAGCGCAGCTGGACACGCCGCGAGTCCAGCTCCTCATCGCGCCGACGCAGATCCTGCTCCAACTCCTCCACCTACATACACACACACATACACACATGCATGTGCGCACACATACATGTGCAAACACACACATACACGCATACACACACAAACACATGAATGCATGAATGCGCACACACACATAAACACACAATGCACACACACATAAACACACACACAGCGAATACTAGATATAAATGCAATAGCTTTTTTTGTAGACACACACACAAACATCCAAAGATACACCCACACTCACTTCACACACATATGCAAAAAGACTCAGAAGTACATGGTTTTCCACTTTGTTCTGAGTTAAACCCCTGCCTCAGTAGACCTAGTCTATTGCTAGACAACACGGCGGCTCTACTGAGTAAAGGCACAGTAGGTCCTCTCTTTTTCTCTTTTTCTGTCCCTCATTTCTCTCCCTCCCCCCAGTTTTCCTTCTATAGGCTACATTTCTCCATCTATAACTCTCTCTTTCTCTCATTCATTGCTAGAAATCTATCCCTCCTTAGCCTTGTAAAGCTGAATTAAATGACTAGCGATATTACACAATTTGTAAACACTTTTTTTCTCTTTATTTTTATAATATCTTCTGATGACTCACTCGCTCTTCTGTCTCCTTGGTCTTTTTTATGATGCACATGATCTGAAACTGAAAACAAACAATTGGGGGTAGCCTGCCCCGCAACCAATGACACAGACAACACAGTCTTGCCATCACTCGTTAACAAATTCAGTCACATAAAAGCATAGGCTACATTAACTAATATTAAAAATAAAAATAAAACAATAACTAAATAAATGACACCTGGCTGCAACATAATACAATCAGCAGCCTGACCCTAAAACTATAAAACATTGTTTCTATAAGTATTAACATAAACAGAAACAAATGTGATTTCCCTAAGAATCACTGACAGCTCCTTTAAGATGATGGAGCATAATCCCTACTTCCCTCCCCCTTGATTGGATGGAACTGAGCTCTCTCTGCTCGAGATGTTTTTCACCTTTGCTTTGAGGAGCAGTATGCTGCCATTGGAAATGAGCCTGCAACCTTGCTGCACACACACACACACACACACACACACACACACACACACACACACACACCTTTGCTTTTAGGTGCTGATTGGTGGTCTTGGAGCTGGAGCTTCTGCTGGAGCTCTTTCCTCGACCGCTGGAGCCATGGAGCCCGCTGGAGGACTTCACAGGTTTCGCCTTTACCGACCCGTTACCCATCCTGGGCTGTCACACACACACACACACACACACACACACACACACACACACACAGGCGTGTGGTGATGGAACAAAATTACAAATACAGAATTGTGTACTGATATTACACACAAATAAATATCCCCTTTTAATCCCTCTGCCATGTACAGTACATCTGCGCTGACTACTGCTGCCTACCAGCTGTGTGTTTTTGGACATTTTTTGTAGAAGGGTATTCGTGAGGTTGCGCGCTATCTGTGCCTTAATCCAACCCCTGTGATGTTCACTAAAGTTGAGGTCAGGCCTCTGTGCAAGTCACTCCATTTCTTCCACGTCAGACTTACTCATCTGTGTACTCAGGGAGCTGGCTTTGTGTGAAAGTGCTAATCAGTGCTACTGGAACAAGAGAGAACCTTTTCTCAGTAGTACCCACAAAGTTGGTTAGCATGAACAGCAAAAATTGTCCAATTAATCTGATAAAAGTAGAGAAAAACGTTAAGGTTCGAGGATTTACTGCACCTGTTCCTAACTTCCTGGACAAGGAATCATTCATGTTTAAGTAGGACAGGAATATGTCTACTGAGTTGTACTCCTGAAGAACCCTATGCCATCATTTGTCCACCACCAAACTTTACGTTTGGACTAGAACAGTCAGGCAAGAACTATACACTTTCATTCACTATGCAAACACCAATCCCAAACTTGGGATGGGAAACCCAAATGGGAACACATTCCCTCGGATCCAAAGTCCAGCAGCAGCATTTTACAGCATACCACTGGCACTTGGCAAGTTGGCAGTGCCCTTGGTTTGCATCTAGCAGACTAATCTTCTTTATGCCAGAGGAAGTTCTGCAGGAATTCTGCAGTTATTAATCCTGCACAGGCTGGCAATTTTTACACACTACGTCTATGCAATCTGTGACACTTTCCTTTGTGATTCCACACTGTATGTCATGCTTGTTTCTTTCCCTATGTTAAAAACTTACTCCCAAAATACAGTTCTTAAGTCATTTTTTAGGAAGCGTGACAGACAAGACAAAGCCAAAATGTTTGTGCTGCCTGTCATGCTTCCTAATAAAGTGGCTGAAGGACTGTGTTTTGGGAGTGCGGTTATGGAACAACCCCTTCTCAATGCACCCAAAGCCTTTACTTATACATTTGGAACTGAGAACACATTTCCTAAAAATCTGTTCTTTTCACTTTGCAAAAACACCACTTAGAGTTCAATACCTTACTAGGATGGGATTTCAGAAAAGCACTTGGGAAGATAAACTAAAGCTGCATGTTAAATAACTTACCACATTAATCCAATCTTCCACAAAATGGCAGACTCACTAATTGCATGGCTAGGTACGATTTTATACTCTTAAAGCAAAAAACTCAGTGTTTGTATATGGTAACAGTGTTTGTCAGAGAGCAATGTGCTGTTAAATAGGAGCCATGATCAAATAGGCAGGCACACAGTTGATGCTGATAGATTTCCAAACTATGCTGTATAGATTACAAAAGTATTTGAGAGAATGAATGTCTGAGTGTTTCCTTTTAATCTCTGGGATCTGGATTGCAGGTGTCTCTCTTGTTCAACAAGTTTCTTTGTCACATAGAGATACTTCTTGTATTGCTACATGCCTGGATCAGGATATATGTTCTAATACTTTTGGCAATCTAGTTCACACACACACACACACACACACACACACACACACACACACACACACACACACACAAATAATCCTAACAGTGCACTGCACTACTTATGAAAAACATGGAGAGATTAGTTAGCTCTCTAGTTGGGAGCATTCTAGATTTTTGGCTTCATCATGACTTCTTGCACCTGTCCAGTCCACTTCCTCTGTGGCCCTGGCATGCTCCTTACGCATCGCAGGTCTTACAGGCCAAGACCCAAACAGAAGGAAAGTTCACACCCGCCTGCACACAAAGCTCAGAATCATACGCCTATAAATAGATTTTTAGACATATGGGAGGGGGGCTTCAAGCTTAAAGCTGTCGCATTAAATAAAGCTGGGGTCCTCCCAGAGCAGAAGCGTGCAGAGGAAAGACTAGAGGGGAAGATACAAGGATTAATAAAGAAGGAAAGAGTAACGAGAGGTAGATTGAAAGTGAGTTGGAGAGACAGAGGAATAAAGAGAGAGAGAGGGGTGAAGAGGGGAAGGGTGAAAATATGTACAGAGAAAAAGAGAGGATGAGGGAGCGATGGAGAGATTTAGAAAAGATCAGCTGTGCTTTGTGCCCTGTGATGTCTCGGTCTAATCAATAATTCAAAGACTTGGAGGTATTGAATAACATTAACGTCCTGACGGCAGCCCATGCGACACTCAGTCATAATTGTTTAAGAGCTACAAAATATGTTCGCTCTCACACTCCTGTCCCAGCGACGGGTGCCGGTGCCTAAAAGAGACAGTACACGACATCTCTTTCATTCAGCTCCTCTCGTCCATTCAAAGCGTGCAATACAGCGGCGACATTCACTTCACAAGACCTTTGGAGAGGACATTACCAGCAAGCTCAACTCCTCCACATACACGCTCTCACACACAGGGTCTCTTTCAGACCAAGCATCAGACCAAAAGCCCACAGATTATCACAACAACAAGGGCTTTTGAGAGAACAGAGCTATATACAATGGTAATAATCTAGCCAACAAAACAAACTCCACTGGAGACTGACAGTATAATACTGACAGATGTTATTATTATGTTAATAGTGTTTTCCTTATTGTGGATAGAAGGGACTGAGACCAATATCGAGCACATAAGCATGAATAAGCATGCATAGATGTAGAGACTTTTATCTCCAAGACCTCACAAACAAGCCACATTCTGAACTTCGCGCAAACAGCACAGTTCCTGTTCCCTGCTGTCTACTTGATGGGCGCATGAATAATAAAAAAAAATGTGAGTGCAAAAAAGTGTAAATCCGACTTGCATAATTCAACACCGAAATTCAATCAAACACCCTGTAGAATGTTCTTTTACAGAGACAAATCATATAATTATCATGATGCTGCGAAAAATTCCTAACATTCATTCAGTTGGTATTTGGCATTGAGTAGAACTATGATATTGGTGAATATTATCGTGCCATTGGTAATCTTACCGCTCTGAAATGCGATCCACAGTGCAAAGAAGCACTTGAAGTTCAAAACATCCGTGCCAGATAAAAGGTAGACGTTAAAATGACCATCAAAACAGAGTTTTAACCCGACGTGTACAGACGCGGACTGCTCGCCCAGCGTTTAAGGCTGGTTTGACAGCTCGGCTAGATTGGAGTATGGACTGCGCAGCACACAGGAAAATCCCAGTGGAGACAAGCCTGATTCACTTCACTTCACTTAACGAGCCTTAATGTGCAGTCCTGTTGCCCCATGGCTGACGACGGACTTCTTATTTTTCCTTATAGTGAGAACTTTGTAGCCTAGTTGGACACAGCTGAGTCTTTCTTTGCGCGCTCGAGCAGCTGCGGTTGCGCCACATCAACCAAAAGAGCATACAGGCACTCTCATCTCACCAAAGGCTATTTTTGGACATTATTGCTGTTGGTAAATAGGTATCTAAAAGCAGCTGTTTTTTATTGTCATATTTTGCATGTTTATTCAACTGTAATGAAATAATCATGTAAATAACTTAAGTCTATTGTCAGAAACAATACAGGGACAACTCCTGTTTGAAGGGTGTATTTGGCTATAGCCTATTCATTTTCATTCTAAGGTTTCAAACTGTTAAGCCGATCATGGGCTGTAAAACCGTGTGTGTGTTTGTGTACAATAACTGATCAAACCAAACAGTAGGATAAAGTCTATTTCCTTTTTTATATTCATATCTATATATTTACAGCATAGCCTATTTTATATTTATATGTGTATGTATATTTACATAGTCAGTAAAGTTCTTGGTTTAAGTGCACACAACATGTTTGCAACAAGGCGAAAGTAACAAGAGGTGAAGTCGCACACCTCTTCCTGAGAACTATAATTTCCTTATATATCCAGTAGATGGAACTATATTCAAATAAATCAAATCCCGGTTTATTTTAGTCAGACAGTATTCCGACAGTGGGTTGGGGAAACTGTTTGAAATCGGTATTGTTTTTTAAATGCTATAAAGTAGACGATTCATTATCCACTGAAATAAAATACGCAATAATTTTTATGTTATAGACGAAGGGTTTGGAGGGTTATGGAAGTATTAAATAGCATTGGACCAACCGTACATGACGTGTTTCAACCATACGCCCCACTCAGATCACTTCAGTCTCTTGGTTCTGCCTACAGTTGAAACTAAGTGTGGTGAGTCAGCAGTTATTTATTTATTCATTTTAAATCATCATTTTTGTGACTTGTCTCAATTACAAATGTGCAATATAAACATGCAGAGTGTAGGCCTTTGAAAATGTATAGATCATGGTGTTTAACCTATAGCCTACCTTTAGTGTACAGGCCAGTGACACCTTATTTGTAATTCTGGGCCAGCACACTTGTTTAAGAAAATAAAAAAAACACAATGAGACGAACAGCCCTTGAGTGGTATAGAGCTAAATTCTGGGATCTGGCCCGAGGACTAAAACAAATAGTGAAAGTAAAGGAAAGGAAGACCAAACATTATAATATTGAGTATTCCCTAAGCAACTCTGAATATTCTCTGTAGGTGTATTTGAAGCTGAGAGAAACTCGTGTGTGTATTCTGAATAATGTAGAGGTTGGTAGCTCAAGCCTGAGGAAGTTGTGGACCCAGTCACGTAAAGTAATGAATAACCCTTTAAGTTAAAGTTGTAAAATCTCTTCAAAGGCCAAACTCGTTCCGGGCAGAAAGAATGTGTGTGTGTGTGTGTGTGTCAGAGAAAAATCTATTTCCAAGAGGCTTGTGAACTCTTGAGTTGGCTCCTGGGGCTTTCAGATGCTTTCACCTGAAAGAGCATCATGTCCTGACATAGTACATTTCTGCCCATAAGAAAGCACTCATGTAAGATGTGTTAGTGTGCCTGGGATAAAACACCCAGACACTCACTAGGGTTGAGTTTAAGCCTAAATTGCTTTTAGAACATGCACTATGTATTATATAATGTTTCAGGCCTCGCTTTCCTTTTTGCATGATTCCAAAATGTCAGTGAGTTCAAGAGAGAGAGAGAGAGAGAGAGCGAGAGAGGGAGGGAGGGAGAAAGAGAGGCAACAAAGGGACATTTTGTTATGTGCATTCGTTTATTAAATTCATTATTCCTTCAAACACAACAGTTCATACCTCAAGACTTCTTCTATGTCATCCAAAACACGTCAAATACTTAATGATGTACACAGGTGCAGGGATGGAAAAAAAGCATAGCATAGTTTCCTTTCAAAGGGAAAAGTAAAAACAAGGTGAGCGAGACATCAGTTAATAAGCATTCGCTCATAAAAAGCTTTATAAAAAAATATTAGGTAGGGAAATATCTCGTAGCTACAAAATATTATGTTATTATGTACCTAGTATAAATCAGGGTAACAAAATATAATGGTAAATATCAACATATAAAACACACTACAATTGGCCAAACATAAATAAACTACCGATAAACAATTGTAATAATAATAATAATAATAATAATAATAATAATAATATGACCCATTCACATGACAATTGAGGAAGGGCAAAGAAATACTACTCAAAATCTCCAACTAACTCAAGCCTATTCTAATCGCTTCAGTTGCTCTTGCTGCATGCTACCACCAGGGGGAGATATGTCACTACTCTACACACAGTGTGCCAGGCTCCCAGATTGGACTAGTCAGTGAGTGTGTGAGTGACTAAGCGAGTGAGCCATAAGATGATAAGAGTGACGGCTCATCTCACTCGACACCAAGTCTTATCGCCGGCTTGTACTCCACAACACTTCCTCTGCTTCCATCTACAGAGGGGTCTGCAGATAGACTGGACAACACGCCGCATAGCGTACTCTGGTGCCTTCCTGGCTTGTGCGTGTGTATGTGTGTGTGTGTGTTTGTGTGCAGGGGGGTCTAAAGAAAGGGGGAAACTAAAGGAAGCTCCTAGTTTGGTGGTTTCTGAACAGCTTAATACTGTCTAACCAGGCGAAAAAGAACCAACATCAAGCACTACTTCATTATTGTCTGCGAAAGGGCAAGAGACACACAAACACACCATTTTCTATCTATATCTATTGCTCTCATTCCTCATTATTTTCCACACACACACACACACACACACAAACAGAAATAGACATACACACATGTGTATAAAAATAATACCTATTCAGAAATACACTGACAGGAAAATAAACATAACAAAATAAACTTGACTTAAAATACAATCAGCAGAATAAATTGATTTACAAATGCATGATAGGTACATGATATCAAGGTATAGTGCCAATATCATGAACGCAAAATGCTGGTATTTGCAGTTTGTTTTTGAGATAGAGAAAATATTTATTCAATTTCATTTATCTTATTTGGAAACCCATCCCAAAATTGAGTTGGCCAACCAGCAGCTAACTCAGAGTATCTAGAGTGTCTTTAGAGGAAACGCCCTAAATCAGAACAGGTCGGATCTCCCTCTATTGTTCGAATCTATTTCCTCCCTACAGGGAAAGTCAAGGTACAGCACCTGTGCTGTGTACAATTCTACAAACACATAAACAAAGACAAATAATAATAATATTAATAATAATAATAATAATAATAATAATAACAATAACAACAGCCATGATATTCAACATAATACAAGTGAAGTACAAATTCATACAAAGAGATGAAAAAGAAGCAGTCCTGAAATATCCAGTAGGACGAGCGAAGAGAACACAAGGCCCTCTGTTTTTCAAAAAAAAAAAAGATGGCAGACGAAAGCAAACAGAGATGGAATGGTGAGCGGAGCTAGCAGTGTGTGACATGACTGGGTCGTTTCTCAGCCTCCTAGGAGCGGATAGGATTGTCGGTCCCCTTGACAACAGGGATACTGCTGACCAAGCCTGGTGTCCATCGAACACTGCTGCTGCTGCTGTTGGCTTTGCTTGCTCGTTTAGAAGGAGGAGGGTGGGGTGAGGTTGGGTGGCGGGCTGGGCTGGGGTGAGGGCGGCTGAGGGGGGTCATGGGAGCACAGGTGTGTGCTGGTGGGGGGCGGGTGCCAGTTGGTTAAGTCCAGGGATCCATCACCTCACCCAGACACATTTCAGATGTCTACACCCGGTTCAGAAGGGAAGATCTACATAGGAGACAAAGCAATAAAACGTGTTAACACTCTAGACACATAATAGCCAAATAATACATAAAACTGCATACAAATGCATGTTCAACACAAATACAGGTGCACACATCCACATCCACACACACACATAGACACACACACACACACACACACACACACGCACACACACATACACAGATACACACACACACACACACACAAACTTGGATTCCCAGCTCTCCACCCTTCTGTCCATCTGCCTGACCTCTCTCTATCTCTATCTCTATCTCTCTCTCTCTCTCTGCTCTGTGTGCGTGCATGTGTGTTACGTGATGATTGGGATGACCGTGAGACTGGGTTGGGGCAAAGCCTTGAGCTGACAAGTGATTTCCTGACAGTGTTGCACCAGTGAGTGGTTTCCTCAAAGTGACAGACTGACAGTACTGTGTGTGTGTGTGTGTGTGTGTGTGTGTGTGTGAACATGCTCTTGTCACAGTGGAAAAACACTCTGGACTGATAGTAGAAAACGTGACTGTGGACTGGGCAGTGAAGAGGGGACTAGCACAGGCAACATACTGTACCCTCCCAGGACATCCATCTGCGCTCCAACGCACGCCCACACACACACACACACACACACACACACACACACACAAACACGAACAACCTT